>JAPKLY010000678.1:139330-189905 GCA_026898435.1 Prunella vulgaris
AATTGATTGTACTACTCATACCAACAAGGTGCATCTTCTTTTCTGGTACCCATTGTGAAAGAACTCTAATGTTAAGCGTGCTTGACTTGGAGCAATTTCATGATGGGTGACCTCCTGGGAAGTTCTCAGGGTGCGTGCGACACTAATTTAAATACATACTCCCATTTCATTAATTTCAGAATTAATTACATAAATCATTATCGCAAAAGGAATACAAATCATTTATTCACCATAAATAAAAATTATAACTATTTATTATCTAACACAAGAATGATAGATGTTGCAACCTAACAAACTAAAGAATTTGCTTTCTTATTACCATATATCCAAATTAAGTCCACAATTTAATATTAACACATACCTGTTAAGCTTCTCGCTGACCCCAAAGTTTTCTTGAGCAAAACCCATTTTCTTTTTCTAGCTTTGAGTCTCTATCTTTCCTCAAAGGAGTGAGGCTAACATGGTGTTAACAGAATATTCTAAAAAACTTATCCTATTAACTAAAGGCGGTGACTTAGTTATGAAGTTATATTCTTAATATATTGCTTAGATATTTATTTACTTGTATATTCTAATACTACTTGCTAATTACACACATCTGATATCCACGTGTATTTACAGGAAAAAGATTTAAGTTACTCAAATTCATATATCATGAATAAGAGTTATTTATTTATTTCCTTAATTAATAATAATACTACTATTATTATAATATTTCGTGGCACAAATACATTTAATACTTAAACAATTTACACTCAAGTTACACCACTACTATCCAAATAATTAACACAATACATTTATCTCACTAAAGTCTCAAATAAAAATATACAAGAATTTTATCATTAATAAACAAACAAAGATATATACCAATTCAATAAATAATTTAACATTTAAAAGTAAAATAATTAGAACAACATCACAAGTAACATATGAGTAATATAAAATGCACTCAAATAGTAAATATCATGATAATAGATTAAATTACACATGCATAATCATAAAATATATTCAAGTGATTATAAATTAACAAATAAATAATTAAATTACACGAAACAAACATGTAAAGACTTATATGCTAACTCATCAAATTTAATTTAATACTTTTGAGCGAGATAATTATTACAAAATCACAAGTAGCATGTAAATAGTATTACGTTCGAACTACTTATAAACAACACGATAATAATTAAAGTGCATATACATCACACAAATACATATGTTATTCATGCATATCCATATGTATAAGTATTGATTTTCATTAATATCATAAATCATCAACTTTTAGAAATTCTCAAATATTAATACTTAAATCTTGATATTCATATTATGCTATTCTCACCTTTAATACATATGATAATATATAAATAATTTTAATATCTGAAGGCAAGATAAAATAACACAAGATTTCAATCAACATGTACAAAATAAAAATACACTTGCATAAAATGTACATGAATTATTAATAACTAACATTTTATTTATTTATTCATTCATACAAATTTAAAATCAACAATTCAAATAATAATTCATAATTGATAATTCAATAAATAATTAAATATTCAAAATTGAGTTTATAAATTAAATCAAGCATAAATAGATAATGGACATTTAACATAAAATACTAAAATTAAGTGAATTAATATAATTAATAATAAGCGAGAGTTTAGGATATCACATATAAATATAAATTTTTTTCTAATAAACGAATAGTGACCCTTTGAAAAAAGAGTTGGAATAGAGTGATTAATATTTATAACTAAAATATATTGATTCTATAAATTTAAGTTTTAATATGAAATTAATTTATTCATGATATTGGAGTAAAAAAATCCCACCCCCACACGTTAAACGTTTGATGTAGGTTGAAAACAACTTCTTTATTACTAAATTAATTAATTAATTTTATACATCCAAATGCATTTCACTTTACTTTGAACACATGAGTCAACTGAAATTGCAAGCAATTGATCACAATGCTTTGAAATAGAGCAAGTATGTTGTTCATTTACTCAATTGTTGAGACTGTTTATATTGAAAAATATGGGTTGATTATATTAAAAAATATCGATTGATTAGACTGAAACGTTTATACTATTATCTATTTTCAACATAAACTTTCCAGTATAATCAGCTCACAATTTTCAATATTATCTACCCACGCTTTTAGTATAATCAGTTTTAATTGTTGAGCAAGAGTACTTTCCACAAGATGCATTTGAGACCTTTTCATTCAAATATTGCTTTAAATCATCGACCTGAATTTTAATATAATTCAGTGCAATAAACTGCACCTTAGTAAACCAATATTACGCATAAATGTCTTCTAATAAAACATTTACCACTGGGACCAAAAAGACTACATGATGTGCGTGACATACTTTTTTAGTTTAATTATTTCATACATTTTAATGTAATCAATCAACAATTTTTTAATATAATTAATTAATATTTTTTTAATATTAATTATTTAAACTGTTAAAATGAGTACATTGTTCACCAAATATATTTGATACATTAATTCTCTTTGATATATAGCTTTATACTAACAAACTGAATTATTGACCAATTCTCTCTCCTGGATATTTTTCTTTCTCCTGTCCAATGAAATGTCACAATGGTTATAAATGCAATATTGCATCAATCAACTATATATTAATTAAATGGTTTATTGCGGATTGAAAGCGGATTGAAAGCCTCATATACAGATGGAAGTTGGGACCACAACCACTGCATGCATGTGTGTGACTTAATTTTTTTTTATCATTAATTGGAAAAAACCATGCTCACGTCCTAAATTTAACTGTCCACTAGATTAATTTCTTGTTGATAATTTTGTTGGATAAATTAGTTAATGTGATATTAATTAATTTTTTAGGGTATGTGGATACCAAATTAGGCCAATTAATTAGAGGGTTAAATATTAATTTCTTGAATATTTATAAAAATAGGATTGTTGTACTATGATCATAATGTATTTAAAATCTCAGAACTGAATTTTGGTGAGTGAGAAATTAATACACAAATATAAGCATCACAAGCTCTAGTAAGAAGAAGTTTGATTTGTTTGTGAAAAGGTGAAGATGCATAAGAGCTCTCTAATCCCACATAGAAATCTTATAATGAGTTTGGAGCGTTAATAAGTAGCTGCGTGTTCAAGCTTGCAATAGTGTGTTGCGTAGATTTGGACATAAAAAAAATTTATACAGCGGTTTAAAATCCCTTTATAAATGGAGCTTAGATAGCGGTTACTAAGGTCTAATTAACTTTGGACAACGCGGTTAATAATCATTTTCTAATGTAATTTTGTTTAATTTAAATTTAATTTAATATATAAATATTATAGTCATATAATATTAAATAATTTTAATTTATTAATTATATAAAATAATGAAGCTTAATTAAAAAGATAAAAAATTACGTGTATATATATAAAAACCACTTGTTGGTCCCTTAAGTGGTAAAGGTCTAGAGAGGGTGAATATACCTTTAAAAATCAAAACAAATTTTAAAATTTTCAAAAGAGAGTTCTAGAACCTTATATTTGCCTTCTATAAGTTTAAAACAAGAAGTCTACAAGAGCTTTGGACCACAAAGATTACAGCTGCAAAGTTAGAAAAACTTTACAAAATAAAACAATCAACGTGTAGACAAGACCAGAGGGGTTTTCACACTCGAAAGTGTATTGAAAAACCTCTAATGTGTAGCGGAAATAATGTGTAATTGTTAATGAAAAAAATATGAACTATTACAACTTAACAACTGAGTGACTTATGAAATCTACAACTGTAGAGTTTAGTTCCTTTGTGAAAAACACAAAGTTTTATGCACTATTTCAAAACGAATGATGAATGATCAGTGTAAAAATTGCTTGAAATTTGATATGATTTCTTGCATTTTTTTATGCTAAATTGAGTAATTGAGTTTAATTGTGAGAAGTGTATTTATTTTGCTATTTTGTAGAAAATTGTGATTTATTGAGCAAAAATACCTCTCTAATGAATTTTGTGAAATAAATTAAATGGGGTAAAATGAAAAGAAGAAAAAATGGGCTATTTTATTTTTCATAATGATTTTCAGCCCAGTTTATAATTAGTTGGAATCTCTAATTAGTCTTGAAACCATTATTTCATTAATTCCATGTGTACGTATTAATGAATTAATATAGGTGTTTTTACAGTTAAAGGCGCATGTATAAATAGAGATGTGATGAGGCTAACATTAGGAATACATCAAAATTGAGAAAGCCTAATTAATTCATAGCATCAAAACTGAGACATGAAACATATCCTTTCTTCCTTGTTCCTTGTGATGATGCTAGCCAACAAGCTAGTGCACTCACAACCAGACGTCACGTCTTTCCAAATTAACTCATTCAACCCATCCACGGACGGCCTGACATACGAGCGCGATGCGTTCGTACCGTCAGGCTCGAGTTACCTAAGCCTGACAGCAACCGACGGATCCGGTAAACCACAAACATATAGTGTAGGCAGAGTTTTGTACTCGAAGCCCATAAAGTTGTGGGACGAAGGGCAGCTAGCGTCCTTCGAGACCACCATAAGACTTGTGGTGTCACCAATAGACAGCAATCCGGCTGACGGCATGACCTTTTTCATCGTACCCGTCAACTCTACTACATCCACGGGTGGAGCAGGGGGGAACCTCGGGATCTTCGCTGCGGTCACCGGTGGATCCCCCATTTTTGCGGTCGAATTCGACGTCTATGTGAACGGCGGCATCGACCCAAATTATAGGCACATTGGCATCGATATAAACTCGACGCAATCCGCCAACACCACCAACTTCCAGAACGGGATCGGGCAGATAGTGTCTGCACGCATCAGCTACGCCGCGCCGACTAGAAGGATAACCGTCGTTGCCACCTACGGATCGGAGACTTCCACGCTTGAGTATGTGTATGACTTGAAGGACCTTCTTCCTCAGCAGGTCCAAGTTGGAATCTCTGCATCCACCGGACCTAATAATGTTGCCAATTTCGATGTTTTCTCGTGGTATTTCATTTCAGCCATGGAGCCCGATAACAGCAACAATATTAAACAATATGGCCAGTGATCCTGCATGCTGTCAACAAGTCCATGACCATCAGTAACGACATCTTTTCTGTTTATTAATTGTGTAATAATAAGATGGTCTTTTTCACTTTTACTACGCGTGTCACTACTTTGAAATAAATGATGATGTTATTCAATAATTCATTCCATAAACTTTTTTTTCTTTTTTAAATTGGACTTGTAATCGGTAAACCAGAGAAAAAAAAGTTATGAGCCAAATTAAATTTCATTAAATATTTGGGCTTGAGGCAAATTAAATTTCAGAAGCCCATTTGAATTAAAAAGAGGCCCATTTTATGAAAGAAAGAAAAGGCAGCAGAGGGCATCGGAAAGAGTGACACATGCCCTGCTCCCACTGAAGTTGTATGCACTCTATTTAGGTGGCTTCTATCATTTTATTTAAATTTTGTTGGTTTATTTTTAATGTTTATGATTTATTGTCTTTTATTTGTTATGGGTTTGTTTGAGATTGTTGGCTAGATTTTGAGTGCTTGCACCACAAAAAATTGAGGGTTTAAAGAGGGTTTAGGGTGTAAAGAGGGTTTTTGCGAGGGGACATAGCCCTCGCCAAGATGTGCCTCTCTAAGAAAACCCTCGCCTCGCCCCTCGTTAACTGCCGAGGGCACAAAACCATCGCAAAATGGCGAGGGAACAATGCTCGGGAATTTGGTGAGGATGGGCGCTCGGGAAGTAGCGAGGGTTCGAACCCTCGCGGCGCTAGCAAGGGAAGTTCCGTCGTAATGCTGGGCGAGGGCATGCCGTGGCAAATTCGCGAGGGTTTAACCCTCGCGAACTTCAAATATGAAAAAAAAATATATATTTTCGCGGGTCTGACCCGTGAACCTGACAGCATTTTCGCGAATTTTCGCATGAGAGGGGGTTCGAACCCGTGACCTCCCTTATGAATGTATGAGTGTCTTGCCATTTGGGCAAGTAATATTTATTGTTCCATTATTCATTTTAAATATATATATATACACAATATATACTTTTATATTTTAACTAAATGTTATATATTTACTTTATTATTATTATATCATGTAATTATACTAATCTAAAATTATATATTTTAATTAATTATGTAATACTTATATTTAGTTATAATAAAATTATCATATATATATGTAATTATATATATCTAAATATTAATTAAAATCATTATAAACATTAATGTAAAATAATTCTATTCATATGATAAATATTCATTCTACCCCTACCTTTAAATTTTAATAATGAAACTTCATTTCACTTATTAAACTATTACACACAAAATTCATCTCTATTTTTTTTTATCGGTAAATGTTAGTTGTTAATGGTTAGAAGTTAGTTCACCAAGTCTCCATACACTCATATCTCCAAGCCAACCTTATATCTCCCTCCTATTCGTTCCCAAAGGGAATCGAACCCGGGTCACTCACACAAGTGAGAGCCCGGTGGCCAGGTGAGCTAACTCACCTGGTTTAAAATATACTAATTTAATTCAAACTCCATATGGTATGTGAAGTGTAATATCTCAATAGATTATTATTTAGAATTATCAATATCTCTTCTAAAACCAAATTAACAAATATAGCCTAATCATCCACCATCATTAACAAATATTAGTGTCTAATCATCCGAATAATTCAAAATATTAAAACACACGTCCACAAAGTCAAATAATTCAAAATAGACAAAGTTCAAAATATAATTCAAAACATACATATCAAATAGAATCAACGTCTAGATCCCTTCCCACGTCTACGTTGTCCTTGAGAGTCATGCTGTGAGTCAGAATCATGTGGTGCTCTACGTCTACCTTGAGAGCCCTATGGTGAGTGAGAATCATGAGGTGAGTGAGCATCATCGGGTCGATTGTCGGCGGGACGCTGCTGATCCTGCATAAATTTCATAAATTGTTCCTGCAGTTGTGGTGGAAATTTCATAAATTGATCCTGCTGATCCCCTCGCAAAAACCCTCTTTGGCACCTGAGTGGTGTAACAGTGGATGTAGGTGGTCTTTTTATTGACACTGAACCACAATAAATCTGGCTTATTTACTTTCTGTCATTTAATTCTTGTCCTGCATATTTATTTTATCTGTTACATTCATCATTCTTTTGAAACCTGAGTGCATAAAACTTTGTGTTGTTCACAAAGAAAAATTAACTCTACAGCTGTAGACTTTCGTAAGTCACAAAGCTGTTAAGTATGTTTATATTATTTTTCATTAACACTCACTTATTTCCGCTGCACATTAGAGTGTTCTCAATACAATTTTAAATGTGAGAATCTCTCTGATACTTTGTCTACAAGTGATTTGTTATTTTTGCATGTTTTTAAACTCTACAGCTGCAGACTTCTTAAGTCCACAGCTGTAACCTTTGTGGTCCAGTTTCTAAAACTCTTGTAGACTTGTTATTTTGAACTTTAAAAAGGGCTACTCTAACGTTCTAGAATCCATCCTTTTGAAAAGCTTGAAAATCTGATTTTGGACTCAAGGTCTATTCACCCCCCCTAGACCTTGACCACTTTAAGGGACCAACACAGCCTATCTAAAACATCGAAAATAGAACCTTGGGTTCAAAAACTGCCACCAAATCCGGTTTATGTAATTGACAAAGGGCCAACAACGCATTCCTTGTTTCATCATTCCCTAACCCTTGAATATTCCAGGACAATATAATCATCGATCCAAAATCGAGTCGTGCTTCGGCGGCTGTGAAAACATATCATCCTCCTCTAACCGGTCCGCCCAGCTCCGGCGCGCAACCAAAGCTATCTCCTTCGATTTAGGAGCCAGATTATCAATCACGAAAGTAGTAATGTCAACCAACAAAGAGAAGTCACTTTCTTGCGAACCAGGCGCAGAGACAACCTCGTCCCGTTGTGCAGGGCAATGTACATCTCCCACCGTCTGTTCAACATCCTTCCTAGGGGGTTGCCGAGTAACAGGCTTCAGCTGGATGTAGATGGTCTTTTTATAGACATTGAACCACTATAAATCTGGTCTATTTACTTTCTGTCATTTAAATTCTTGTCCTGCATATTTAATTTCTTGTTACATTCATCATTCTTGTGAAAATTCAAGTGCACAAGACTTTGTGGTTATCACTGAGAAACCTACTCTACAGCTGTAGACTTTTATAAGTCACTCAGCTGTTAAGTTTGTTTATAGTGTTTTTCATTAACACTCACTTATTTCTGCTGCACATTAGAGTATTCTCAATAAAAATTTAATTGTGAGAACCTCTCTGATACTTTGTCTACACGTGATTTGTTATTTTGCAAGTTTTTAGACTCTGCAGCTGCAAACTCCTTTAGTTCTCAGCTGTAACATTTGTGGTCCAGTTTCTAAAACTCTTGTAGACTTGTTATTTTGAAGTTTAAAAAGGGCTACGGTAAGGTTCTAGAATCCATCCTTTTGAAAAGTTTGAAAATCTGATTTTCGCCTCAAGGTCTATTCACCCCCCTAGACCTAGACCACTTTAAGGGACTAACAAGTGGTATCAGAGCAGTTGGCTTGCCACTGCTTTGATCAGTACCTAGCTAGATCCTTTTTGGTTTTTAAAAAAACACACCTGCATACTTGCATGGCTCCCAAGATGGTGAACTCCAAGGTTCCAATGTTCTCTGCTGAGGACTATGATGAATGAAAAATTAGAATGCAAGCACATTTGTTAGCTGGACTAGCTCAGATTATCCCCAAACCCAGAAGGGAATGGACTGAGGATGACAAGAAAAGGTCCAACCTTGACAATGTTGCAAAGAACACTATTTATCATTCACTTGATAAAATTATGTTTAGCAAGATCAAAAACTGCAAAACTGCAAAAGATATATGGGAAAAGTTGGAAATGATTTGTGAAGGAACTGAAAAAATCAAGGAAAATAAAGTCATGATAGCAGTTCAAAAGTTTGAGAACTTCAAGATGAAATCTGGTGAAACTCTTGAAAAGTTTGAGTCAAGATTCATTGAAATCCTCAATGAGCTAGACTCACTTGGTAAAGGGTACTCACAAAGAGAAATGAACATGAAGGTTCTCAGAGACTTACCTTCTAAATGGGACATGAAGGTCATTGCTATGAGAGAATCAAAGGACTTATCTAAGATATCCACCTTTGAACTCTTTTCAGACCTCAAAGCTTATGAATTTGACATAAGCAGAAGAAAAGAACCTGACAGCAGTAAGGTTACAGCTCTAGTGGCTGACAACCCTACAGCTACAAGTTCTGATGATGAAGACTTGGCTCTTTTTATAAAGCAGCTCAAGAAGTTTGGCAAATGGACCAAGAAGAAGCAATTCACACCAAAGGAAGATGGTAAGGTGAAATCTACAGCACCTAACTCAACTTATTTGTGCTATAACTGTTGAAAACCAGGACATTACATCGAGGATTGTCCTTATCCCAAAGCTGAGAAGTACACTGATGAAGAAAAGAGAATCAGGAAAGATAGAAAGAAAAAGTTTGACAAGGAGAGAATTAGAGCACTACTTTCTGAGTTTGATAAAAATCAGGAAGACTGTCCCTCTTCTTCTCAAAAGTCAACTAAAGATTTAGAAGACTCTGACTCTACAGATTCAGATGAAGAAGCCCTGATCTGGCTTATGGCTAAAGATGAAGAGGTATGCTCATCGTCATCAAGTTATATTACAGAAAAGGATTCTTCTAGTGACATGCTAAGTGCAATCCAAAGACTACAAGAAGAAAATGAAGATCTTAGAAGAGATAATCATATTGGAAGAGAACATGTGAAAGCTTTCTTAGCTGGAGTGGAAGATGCTGAAAAATAACTACAGATTCTACAAGAACTGAAGGAAGGTTACAGTTGACTGAAATATGACAATGAAGAACTCTTCAATGAAGCAAGTTGTAGAGCTGCAGATTGTGCTGAATTGAAGGAAATAATCTGAACTCAAGAATTTATGATAGCTGATCTAGAAGAAAGCAATGCCTATTATCAAAAGAAGATAGATTGTTTTGGAAAATCATCCAAACAATTGAAGAAGATGCTGTCTGAGCAAAGGCACTCAAAGGACTTGACTGGAATAGGATATAATCCTTGTGTCTGGATGAAATACTTGCAAAAGTCAATTCCAATGCCTGAAAGAAAGTTCATCAAAGAATCAACCCCTGAAGAAGATGTAAACTCAACCCTACAGCAAGAAGATTTGAAATTCTTGAACTCATTCAAAGAATTATCACCAAAAAGACAACAGAAGATCAAGGAGATCATGGAAGATACTGAAGAAGATGTTTCAAACATGTTGTAAAACATGGTTCTGAAACCAACTGCAGAATTAAATATACAGTCAGAAGAAGAAGTCTTTCATAGATTGGATATGGAAAGAAGACTCAACTTTGATAGATTCTGGAATGGTAATATGTCAGATATGTCTCCCTCTTCAGGCACTCAAAGAGGAGGATCAAGCAAGAACTGTAGAATTAACAACTCTACAGCTCCTAAAAAGGCTTGGATTGCAAAGAGTAACACTGGAGGAAATCCAAAGCATTGGATTTCTAAATAACTCATTTCATTTTGTAGGGACATGTTACAACCACCAAAAGAGAGATTTGGTACATAGACAGTGGTTGTGCAAGACATATGACTGGAGATAGAAGTTTGCTACAAAATGTGAAAGATCATAAAGGTCATAAAGGTCCTAAAGTTGTTTTTGGTGATAATGCCAGTGGAACAGCTAAAGGATCAGGTTGTCTACTCAAAAGAAATGTTCAGATCAATGATGTTTACTTGGTAGATGGTTTAAAGCATAACTTGCTTAGTGTAAGTCATTTTTGTGACAAAGGCTACACTGTAGACTTTACACATGACACTTGCATAGTCAAAGATGTTGAATCCCAAACCACTAAACTGACAGGAAATAGAAAAGGGAATGTTTAAATTGTGGAATGGAACTCTACAGCTGAAACTACCTGCTTTCTAGATAATAGTTCCAATGAAGTTAGTTGGCTATGGCACAAAAGAATGAATCGCATAAATTTCAAAACCATGAATGAACTTGTGAATAACAGACTTGTAAGAGGTCTGCCAAACACTAAGTTCAGGAAGGAACACTTATGTGACGCTTATGTCAAAGGGAAACAAATCAAGAAGACTTTTAAAAGCAAAACACACCCAAGCACTTCAAGAAAACTTGAATTACTGCATATGGATCAATTTGGACCCATAGAACCAGTAAGTATAAGTGGGAAGAAGTATACCTTGGTTGTTTTAGATGATTACTCAAGATTTTCTTGGACTGTGTTTCTAAGAAAGAAGAATGAAACTCTACAGCGGTTGCCAAAACTGTTAAGAATGATTCAAAATGAAAAGAATGTTGGAGAATTAAACGCGGATCTATTCGGGATTTACGCTAAATACAAATTTAAGCCTACAATTAATATCATGATTTAAATATAATTAAATCAAATAATTGTATACCCAACAACAGGCTTTGCATGCAAAACATCACGTAAAGCCCTAACATGCGGAACTAAGGGATTTAGTGAATTATACCTCTTGGAGAAAAGGCAGTTTCTGAGACAAGAGGCGTTATTTGGTTGAACTGCTTTCGTAAGGCTGTTGAGATCAAAGGCGTCCTTTGAGATCCTCTATAGCCGAAATATCAACAATGAACTTGAAGGCGTCCTTCTTGAGACCCTCAACTTGATAAACCCAAAAGCCTTCTCAAGTATTCTCTTGTCCTTATTCGTGCACCCGGTGGAAGGCCACACGAATAATCACAACACAAGGAAGAAAATAATTTGTTGCCCCAATAACTGTAATTCTCGAAAATTACAAGAAAATAATGTGTGTGTTGAAGTCTTGTATCATCTCATATTTATAGTGAGAATACAAGATCTTGAATATCTTGAATATCTAATATTTCAAATCTTGATTATCATGAATATCAAATATTCAATTCTTGACATTCTTAATCCAAGAATTTTCGAAAAAATATAGTACATATATTAATCCAATGAGATCTTGATTTTATTAGATATTCTTGTATCCAAGATACATATCTATTTTTCATAAAATCTCTCACGAAATTGATATATCATATTTTTCAAAAAAAAACAACACTTAATGGGCCCAAAATATTTCTTTTATTTTAATCACCTAGTCAATTGTTGGACATTTAATTGGGCTACTTGAGGGGCCTTTAGGAGAATTAAGATTGGACCTCCTAATGGGCCTTGAATTCTAACATTGAGCCCATGTCATTCAACCCATTAACATTAATCTCACTCCACTATAGGATTAATGTTGCACTATCCATCTTAACCCATATTACAATCATATGGCTCCCGGTCATTATTTCCCGTGTTTAAGATTCTCTTGTCCGTTAATTAATCAAGCCACTGAACGCTTTAATTAATTTAACATCTTAACCTTGGAGTAAGGATAACTCTTCTTTATCATCATACCGGAAACAAATTCCACTTGCAAGATTTAGTATGACGAACGTTTAGAGCCCACCAAGGGGACTAATCATGCAAGACTCTCCAAGCACACGTTCCTCTGTATTAAATCTTAGTAACTGTCATGTTCTCAATGGCGTCGCCCAAGATGCAAAGTATTGAGTCTTATTGACTCTCTACCCATAACAAATTAAAGTGCCATGCACGGATCACACACAGTCCTATTTAAGGGACAGATGTTTAGAAATAAACGACCACTGAGGTCTAATTCTTCATCCCATAAATCAGTACGGAAGAATTACCTCTCTGTAGGTCCTCTTCAATGCATCATCATGCACTAGTGTAATCCCTTGGTCAAGATAAGCCAATCTGGGATCTACACTTCAACATTTTACGAAAGGGGTGTTCAAATCCCATCTAGGTTGTGAATTTAGTACTTGTTACAAGAAACTGATATTGTGATCTTGTTGTGAGTTATCCGGGGATCACCACATTTATCTATAGTGTAACTTGTACTATTATATGAATGGTTTGCAATAAATAAATAACATTCATATTTATCTAAAGTACAGTGATAAAAGATTTATTTCAGATAAAGCTCAAAAATTCAGTTTAGTTATACAAAGTAAAAGCATACTTTCTAGTATAACCCTAATAATCTCCCACTTATACTCAAAGTCTGCTTTTAAGTATACTACTGCATATCTATGTACTACACATCTCCTAATAATTTCTCCCACTTATACTCAAAGCAGATTGGCAACACACTTGACTCCCATTCCTTCCACATGTCTCTCGAATGTTGACAGAGGCAGACCCTTTGTGAAAGGATCAGCTAGGTTGTCTTCCGTTGCGATCTTTGCCACTTCTATGTCTCCTCTCTTAACGATTTCTCGTATAAGATGGTACTTCCTTTCAATGTGTTTGCTGGCTTTGTGGGCTCTTGGTTCCCTTGAATTTGTAACTGCTCCGGCATTGTCACAATAGACCGTGATGATGTCGGACAAATCCGGAACTACATCCAAGTCCACTAAGAAGTTCTTGAGCCATACCGCCTCTTTCGCTGCTTCACAAGTAGCTACATACTCGGCTTCCATGGTAGAATCAGCGATGCATTTCTGCTTAACGCTTCTCCATGTCACGGCTGCACCTCCCAGACAGAACACACTACCCGAGGTAGACTTTCTGGAATCTAAGTCTGATTGGAAATCCGAGTCCGTATAACCGATGGGGATTAGACTATCTGACTGAAAAACCAACATTCTATCTCGAGTTCGCTTGAGATATTTCAGAATGTTTTTAACAGCAGTCCAATGCTCTTTCCTGGGGTTAATTTGATATCGTGCTACCATGCCTACGGTAAAGCAGATATCCGGTCTCGTACATAGCATAACATACATGAGGCTTTCAACTGCCGAAGCATATGGGATGCCTTTTATGCAATCTATCTCTTCTTGTGTCTTCGGACACATCTCTTTCGATAGATGAATTCCATATCTAAAAGGTACAAAACCTTTCTTGGAATTCTGCATGCTAAAACGTTTCAAACCAGTATCTATGTATGAAGCTTGCGATAAGCCGATCATTCTTTTCTTGCGATCTCGAGTAATCTTGATCCCTAAGACATGACCGGCTTCCCCTAAGTCCTTCATATCAAACTGATTTGACAACCATACCCTCACGTCTGACAACACCGCCATATTGTTTCCAATGAGCAAAATGTCGTCTACGTATAGTATCAAGAATACCACGGCAGTTCCGACACACTTCTTGTACACACAACTCTCAAATTCATTTTGATTAAAACCGTAAGATTTTATTACTTGATCAAAACATTGATTCCAAGCTCACGATGCTTGCTTAAGTCCTTAGATAGACCTTTTAAGGTTGCATACAAGGTGCTCTTGGCCTTTTTCAATAAAGCCTTCGGGTTGGCGCATATAGATTTCTTCTTCAAGACTTCCATTTAGGAAAGTTGTCTTGACATCCATTTGCCAGATCTCAAAATCAAGATGTGCAGCTATCGCCAATAGAATACGGACAGACTTAAGCATGGCTACCGGCGAAAAGGTTTCCTCAAAATCGATCCCTTCGTTCTGAGTATATCCTTTCGCCACAAGTCTAGCTTTGAAGGTCTCAACCTTCCCGTCCGATCCTCTTTTTCTCTTGTACACCCACTTATATCCAATGAGTTTTACCCCATTGGGTAGCTCAACAAGCTCCCATACCTCATTTTTATCCATAGAACCCATTTCGGCTTCCATTGCGGTTTGCCAAGAATCTGCATCCTTGTCTTGGAGTGCTTCGTCGTATGTCCATGGGTCTAATTCATCCTCCCCGGGAACCAAGTCAGAAGACTCTCCCACGAACATGAATCTCTCGGGTTATTTCACAACCCTCCCACTACGACGAGGCTCCGGTTGTGTTGGTGTGTCGAGTGGTACATCAACTTGTACCCTTGGTATATGATTAGGCCCTTTTATTTTATCTAAGGTAATATCACTTTTGGGCTTTCTATTGTTCACATAGTCTTCTTCCAAGAACTTAGAATGCGTACTAATTACGATTCTTTGGTCCTTGGGACTATAGAACATACCCCCTTTCGTTCCTCTAGGGTATCCTACAAACAACCTCAATTCCGAACTTGGATCCAATTTTCCAGCTTCCTTGTACAACACATATGCCGGACACCCCCAAATCCTTATGTGTCTCAAACTAGGCTTACGCCCGGTCCATAATTCTGTGGGAGTTTTAGGAACCGATATGGATGGCACCAAGTTTAGAATGTGAGCCGCTGTTTCCAAGACATAACCCCAAAACAACTTGGGTAACTCCGAATAACTCATCATGGATCTGATCATTTCTAAAAGAGTTCTATTTCTTCGTTCCGCAACCCCATTTTATTAAGGGGTACCGGGTGCGGTCAATTGGGATACAATCCCTTCACTTGACAAGTTGGTCAAAAATTCATTGATGAGGTATTCGCCCCCACGATCCGATCGGAGGAACTTGATACTCTTTCCCCTATGTTTATCGACCTTGGCTTTGAACTCTTTGAATTTATCAAATGTTTCCGATTTGCACCGCATAAGGTAAATGTACCCATATCTTGAGTAATCATCCGTAAAAGTTATGAAATACTCAAAACCTCCTCTAGCTTGAACCGACATTGGCCCATATACGTCAGTGTGAACGATTTCCAACACTTCACTAGCTCTATTCCCATCGGCCCCGAAGGTCCTCTTGGTCATTTTCCCCTCTAAACAAGATTCACACGTTGGAAATGGCTCAACATGGAGAGACTCCAACGAGCCGTCCGCCACCAACCTTTGAATTCTCTTTAGATTAATATGACCAAGTCTTGGATGCCATAGAAGTGTTTCGTTCACGGTTGAAGAAAATTTTCTTTTCTTAGAAATGGTCGATGTACTATAAGAAGCATTTTGTGTGTGGTGTGCACTTTTAATAGTATAAAGATTATTCACTAATGGTTTGGTGTCCCATGAGTGTCTCCGCCGATACCAAAGCTTGCAAGAGTTGTGCCAACGTGAACTCTTGATTATTCATCATATAGTTCAATTGGACCTGCTCAAAGCTTTTCGGTAGAGAATGGAGAACGAAATCAACTTGTGTTTCCGCATCATATTCTGCTCCAAGTACCTCTAACTTGTTGAGGTAGCCCATCATCTTGAGAACGTGATCCCTTACGGGCATTCCCTCCACAATTTTCAGTGACAACATATCTCGCATGGTGATTTGCCTAGCTGTATGATTCTGATGAGTGAACATCTCCTTAAGGTTTAGCATCATATCAGAAGCGGATTCCATGTCTTAGTGTTTGTGTTGCAGCACATCTGACATTGAAGCCAAGATGGTACACCTAGCCATTTCATCGGATTTCATCCACTCCCTATGATATTCCCTTTCGGCAACATCCGCATCATCCGTAGGCGTAGGGGGCTTTGGGGTGTCAAGAACGCATTTGTGTTGTTATGCGGTTAGGATAATAAATAAGTGACGTTTCCAATCAACATAGTTTTCACCTTCCAATTTGTTATCTTTAAGTATCGTAAATAGTGGATTAAAAGGAGACGACATGCTGAACTGAAATAAAACATACATTGCATCAATACATACATCGATTCGCAAAGATTATCAAAAAAATTTGATTATGCTTTGTATAAAATCTCAAAAAAATACATAGCATAAATCGACCGACATCTTAAAACAGTTCACATAAGCCACGATGAGTGTGGATGTTTATGCAAACACATTTAAGCAAGTTACAAACAAGAACAGTTACAAACTTTTAATTTCAAAAATTAATAGTCTGCTCCCACTTGACCATATAAAATCGACAGGGACTCCGATGGGGAGTAATAAAATGCCAATTTTATACTAAGTATTAACCATGATTAAATACAGGATTATCAATTCGTTTTGAGCAAGCTTTTCGATGGGAGGGTCAATACCGCCACTAATAATAATCAACAATCATCCTTTTGAGAATTCGTTCATGTGAACTTGCCTTTTGGCCTATCCGATAGGGAGAAAGACGCTTGCCAATGCGTAGCAAAAAGACTTCACAAACAAATAAATCATGGAGGCCAAATAATTCAATTTTATTATCTAGAATAAAATATCGAATTATATTTAAAACATACTTAGTCATTTTCGGAGTTGAGATTTTTCATCACGATATTCATGCAATCAAAATATTTAATCAAATTAAATAAATAAAGCATGCATCAAAACAAATTAAACAAATTGGCACGTTATATCCGATTGTCGTGGTTTAATTTCTCGTTTTGATTACGAGATATCGTAATCATCTTTTGAATTCAAGCTTTATCGTCCGTCTCGATTAAGCTCCCACTCGACTGCCACAAAATTTTATCAACTTTGTCTCCGGGCCTTAAAATCTCCGTTCTTCGTCTTCGATATTGCTTACAATTTATTTACAAAAATAAATAAACCTATCGTCTAGACTAGTCTATTACATAAAAACATCCTAGTCTACCCGTGGATTTTCTGTTTGCCAAAATCGTGTATGATTTCCACGCAAGTGTACGTGGTCGTTGTTGTCGTGGCAAGTTAACCAAGTTAAATATCGAACACAGGGAAACGATGCGATATCAAGCAAGCATTGAATGTCTACAAAAGGCTAATTGCTAGGAAAGCAAGAAAACCATCAAGGATTCTATCTACTATTGCAAAGTAAAGTAAATCCTAACTATCATCTCAAGGAAGTGAGCAAGTGTGAAGTGTACATGGATGTAATCCTACTATGGTTCCTTTAGTATCCTATCCATCCTAGCATGCAAAAGGTCTCTTGGTGTCTTAGTCAAGCCAAACTAGTGTCTAGATCTCTCTACAACACAAAGTAAGCTCTATTGGATGTCTAGATCTCTCAACAACTTCCAACACTCCATTTAAGAGGTCTAAGGCAAATATGCAATTCTTATTGGTCATACAAGTCAAATATCAAACACTTGGTGTGCATAAAGTTCTTATAGCTTCTCATTTCATTGCTAAAGCATATAAGCCATACATTCCAGTTAAACATCACAAGCATTCATACAAGTCTTTAATAAGAGAACTAATCCAACAAGATCACTAATTCATGCATAGGATTAACAAGAGACTAAATTCACCATATTATTCATACAACCATGCAACAAGGATATTAGCCCATGGCTAATTGGAAATGAAAATCAACAATTAACAATGTAAACATCATGATTAACACTAATATGACATTATATACAAGAAATCTTACCAATTGTTGGAGAATTGAAATACAAGGATCAAACCTTGAAAATGCTATATCTAAATCCGGAATGCAAAATAAAAAACTGAACTGTAGAAACGTAGCTTGAATCAAGAGAAGAATGTAGGAACAAACAGATCTAAAATCCGATGGACGGATCAAAAGTTATGGAAGAAAGAAGATTGAATCTAACTAAGAACCTACTAAGTAACTACCTAATTCTCTCTCTAAACTAATCTAAGAACTTGGAATAATGAAGATGATTCCCTTGAGAATCTGATCCTTGAGGTATTTATAGTGCCCACAATGTTTAGTCCAAAGTGCCCTTCATTAATTGCGCGAAAGTATGAAAATAGCCCTGAAAATCTGAGTATTCTGAACTGCTGTAGCCCAAAAGTTGTAGGTCTGTCGACCTCTTGGTCGACAGCTTGGTCGACACGGTGCACTTTTGTCGTCCAAGAGTACTAGGTCTGTCAACCCAGCTGGTCGACACCCAGCTCCCTCCGTGCGTGTCTTTCCAGGTAAGTAGGTCGCGCGAGGCCTGTCTTCTGAAGAAGGGGTCTTTGTCGTCCGAGGCCTTAGTCTCGGTTGATGTACGACTTCCTTATTTTTATCATATCTTGAGCTCTAGAACTCCGATTGACTCGATTCTTTTTGCGTTGCGACCCTCTCTTCAAGCTCTTCAACATGGAGTAGTAATTTCTCCATTTTGCTCAACTCCAGAATTCGGACTTTTCTCTCTCTTGCTCGTTTCTTCCTTGTTCTGCTCGTTTTCACCTACAATCATAACTTTCTAGCCAAAAAGGGTTAAATACACAAATATCGCATAATAGGGTCAAATATGAATATTATATCAGCAAAAGAATATAGAAATGAGCATAAAAACATGCAATTGTGATTCTAATCATACCCCCAAACTAGATTGTTGCTCGTCCTCGAGCAACGAAGTGATAAGATAGGGGAATAATTGTATGTATGAAGCATCAAGCACAAGGTCAAATGCCATAGAATCATAGATCAATATCAAACCAGTCTAAAATGCAATTTCATCAAATCAACCATCAAAATCGAATCAATGAACAAATTGTCAAATCAACAAGTCATGATCCTCACATAGAAGTGTATAGCTCATCTCTCAAGTGTTTGAGGTTCTCTCACTCTTCACACAATGATACAAATACTACCATAAGCTTGGCTCAAGTCTCAAATTCTCCACCACTTGAAATGACAAACCATTCACACTTCAATGAGGACTTTTATAAGGTTGTTATGTTGGCTCTTTGGTAGGGAAGCATAGATATGGATAAAGTGACAAAGTATGATTAGCAAAGCATAGAAGGAATCAAGTAATAGTCATTCACATCTTCACGCAATTGTGCACATTCTTCATGCTCTTCAAAATCACACTTTCAAGACCATTCTTCCCTTTCTTTGCAACTTTTAGCCATACTCACAACAAAGGTCAACTTGACCATATTTTCAACAAAAGTCAACTTTTTCTCATGCTTGCAAGCACTTGCCTTTTTTCAAAAATTTCAATCCATGCATAAAATTCTTCATATCTTCCACTTTAGGCCACCATGTTCTTCATCGTGTCACCAATCTTCCTTCCTTCTTTTCACTCTACTAATCATAAGGACAAGAGAGTTCCAAAAAGTAAGGAAAATGGCTTAAAGTGTGGTTAGCCAAAGGAAAGGTCTTAAGGCACAAAATGGTGAGCAATGGTTAATAATATCAAGGTAGGCTCATAGGGCAAAGTGACTCAATGTAGATCAAAGAAATGCCTCAAATCATATCATGTGAAATTAATGTCTAATGTAGCCTCAAACAAGACCAAAGTCAAGTTCTAGAGTATAATGCACATGTGTGGAACTCACATCAAAGAATATCATCCGTTCAAGATTGAAACGGGCATAAATAACTCAAAACCTCACGGGTATAGGGTGATCATGACTCATCTCATATAAAAAATGCTCATATCATCAAAATCTCAAGTATCATCAAATTCATAGCACAAAAGACAAGATAAGAATCAAGCCATAACTCCACTACATCCAACATGAACTTTCAACTCATCCACACAACCATAAACATATCTCATGCCACACTACTCAAAGCTAGCAACAATATGGCAATCATAACAAGCAAAACAAGGCATCACATAAGCATATGGTCTAAAACATCATAGGAACACTAAGAATCAATATAAGCATAGCATTGCAATGAGATTTGCGAAACGAAAACACCCCCCAAACTTTTTAAGACCAAGGGTCTAAAAAGTTTGGCAAAGAGTGGAGAAAAGATCATGCAATGCACCAATCAAAGCACAATGCAACAAGAATCAACACTTAAGCTCAAAATAGCAATCTAAAAATCAAGCAACAAAACCTAGGAAATGAAAGCAAATAGGGAGAGAAGTGTAAAGATATACCCTGAGTTGGGATTAAGAATAGGAGAGTGAATTGCCACTTACACGAAAATGTCCTTCTTGGCCAAGTAGGAAAAGAAATCTCCTCATCACACCTTCTCAAGCTCACAAATGTCATTACAAATCTACAATTTGAAGAACGAACACACCCCCCCAAACTTTTTCAGATCAAGGATCATAAAAGTTTGGTAAAGAGTGATGAAAATAGGATTTGCCATGAATCAATGAACCACTAAAGCATATATAAGCTCAACACTGGTTTTGGTGTTGCCGGGATTCAAGGATATTCAAGTAAACAAACAACAACAAACCCAATAAAGTGATGAACAAACAAAGCATATATGCTAAACTCAACCAAGGAACAATAATATATACCACGAGGCAACACCCCCAAACTAAGATCAATCATATGCACAAACAAAAGTAATAGAATACACTACCTCATATCAATGTTCAAGAAATCCAAAACTCATCCCTAAGCTTCAAATTCCTTCATTAAAACACTGGCAAACAAAATATCTAACTACCAAACAAACAACAAAACAAGCAACATTTTTAAAGGAAGGGTTGCCTCCCATCTAACGCGTGGATTTAACATCCCCTAGTCGGATGACCCCAAAGTTAGCTAAATGGCCAAGGATATTTGGCCTCCTCCCCATCAAACATAAATCTCAAAGCATAATGATCAAGGAAACAAGAATTTTCTTTCTCATTTCTTCTCAAACCAATCCATCCCCATCTCCTATTACCAAAAATTTTTAAGAGGATTTTCAATTCAATCTTATTATTAATCACTTCAAGAGGTAAGACAAATTCACAATAAACAACATTATCAAATAAAGCACAAGTAGAAGAGTCCAAGAGTTTAGAAATGCTTATTTCAAGTGTAGGCTCCCCCTCCACTTCATTTTGTTATTTTTCTTCAATGATTCCCATGTCCATGAGTGGACATTCATCTTTCTCTTCTTGTTCTTTCTCCATTCCTCCTTTTGAATATTCTCCTTCCTTATCCTCCACTTCTCTTTCTTGATTCCTATCAATATTTACAAATGAAGTATCATCATAAAGAGGATTAATATCATACTCAAGATAATTGTAAAAAAGATTCATAAAGCTCTTAAAATCAGAAGTATTTTGAGCATGAATAAATTTGATCTCTTCATAATCATCTCTAGCTTCTTCATCCTCTACACTTTCATCAATTTCTTCTTTTTTCTCCTCCTTTACACACTCTTCTCTTTCTTCTTCTTCTAGTCCAACCTTCTTTTCTTCTTCATTCCTAATCAATATAGCATGAGGAAATTTATAAGCAATATCATCATTAATAATAGGAATTTCATAGTCAATGTAAGCATGAGAAGGTTCAATAGACATTTGAGCTCCAATACAATTTACAATAGAAAGAGATTTAATCTTCTCCTGATGATGATCGTCTTCATCTTCCATATCCCCCTTTTCATTATCATTACCCCCATCTTCCTCCTCATAATCGACTTGAATGCTCAATTGCTCCAATTGGAACTCCAAATTTATGATTTGATGACTTTGAGACATGAACATTTCATCAAACTTCTTGTTTGTCTCCTCATAGTCCCTTTTCCATTCCATTCTCGTTTCTACCAATTTCTTGAGGATTTGAGCTAACATATCTTCCACATAGCTTGAAGAAGTGTCCTCTTGATGGAAAATAATAGGAAGGTATGAAGTGTAGGACATGTATAATCATGATGAGAGTAGGAATCTTGATATGACATTTCGCAAATCCCATGGGCTTGTTGGGTCAATTGCCCCAATTGGAGCTCTAAGCTCTTTATTTGATCTCCTTGAGATTTGACAATTTGATCAAACTTCACATTAGTCTCCTCAAAGCACCTTTCATACTCTCTTTTAATTTCTTCGACTTGATTCAGGATGTAGGCTAGAGTGTCATTAGTATGACTTTGAGGATCTTCATCATGATGGAGAGGCATATGAGAGGGTAAAGTGTAGGAATGTGGATCCTTATAAGAGTAGGAATCTTGAGATGTATATGAGTTAGAAGGATAAGAAACTTCTTGTGGAGGTGGTGGAATTTGGGTTTGGTTCCAAACCATCATCATCATGTACTTCATACACTCTTCTAACATAGTGATTTTATCAAAAGTGGTTGGGATTTTAAATGGGTAAAGTTGATGTAGGTATGGATTAGGAGATGATATATTTTGTGGAGAATATGAGTAATGATTGTATTCGCCCATCTTCAATTGAGTTCACTCCTACAAAAATCAAGCAAGTATCAACACTCACCAAGAATAGTCAAGAAAACAAAGAAACAAAGAAAAACAAGTAAACATCAATACAAGCCTAACAAAGTAATCGTTTCCCCGGCAACGGCGCCAAAAACTTGTTTGCCAAAATCGTGTATGATTTCCAAGCAAGTGTACGTGGTCGTTGTTGTCGTGGCAAGTTAACCAAGTTAAATATCGAACACAGGGAAACGATGCGAAATCAAGCAAGCATTGAATGTCTACAAAGGCTAAACTCTAGGAAAGCAAGAAAACCATCAAGGATTCTATCTATTATTGCAAAGCAAAGTAAATCCTAACTATCACCTCTTGGAAATGAGCAAGTGTGAAGTGACATGGAAGTAATCCTACTATGGTTCCTTTAGTATCCTATCCATCCTAGCATGCAAAAGGTCTCTTGGTCTCTTAGTCAAGCCAAACTAGTGTCTAGATCCCTCTACAACACAAAGTAAGGGCTCTATTGGATGTCTAGATCTCTCTACAACTTCCAACACTCCAATTAAGAGGTCTAAGGCAAATATGCAAATCTCATTGGTCATACAAGCCAAATATCAATCACTTGGTGTGCATAAAGTTCTTATAGCTCAATTCTCATTTCATTACTAAAACATATAAGCCATACATTCCAATTAAACATCCCAAGCATTCATACAAGTCATTAACAAGAGAACTAATCCAACAAGATCACTAATTCATGCATAGGATTAACAAGAGACTAAATTCACCATAGTATTCATACAACCGTGCAACAAGGATATTTGCCCATTGCTAATTGGAAATGAAAATCAACAATTAACAATGTAAACATCATGATTAACACTAATATGAAATGAAATACAAGAAATCTTACTAATTGTTGGAGAATTGAAATACAAGCATCAAACCTTGAAAATGCAATCTCTAAATCCAGAATGCAAAATAAAAAACTGAACTGTAGAAACGTAGCTTGAATCGAGAGAAGAACGTAGGAATAAATGGACCTAAAATCCGACGAACGGATCAAAAGTTATGGAAGAAAGAAGATTGAATCTAACTAAGAACCTATTAAGTAACTACCTAATTCTCTCTCTAAACTAATCTAAGAACTTGGAATAATGAAGATGATTCCCTTGAGAATCTGATTCTTAAGGTATTTATAGTGCCCACAATGTTTAGTCCAAGGTGCTTTTCATTAATTGCACGAAAGTACGAAAATAGCCCTGAAAATCTAAGTATTATGAACTGCTGTCGCCCAAGAGCTGTAGGTATGTCGACCTCTTGGTCGACAGCTTGGTCGACACGGTGCACTTTTGTCGTCCAAGAGTACTAGGTCTATCGACCCAGCTAGTCCACACCCAGCTCGCTCCGTTTGTGTTTTTCCAGGTAAGTACGTCACGCGAGGCCTGTCTTCTGAAGAAGGGGTCCTTGTCGCCCTAGGCCTTAGTCTCGGTTGATACGCGACTTCCTTATTTTTGTCATATCTTGAGCTCTAGAACTCTGATTGACTCGATTCTTTTTGCGTTGAGACCCTCTCTTCAAGCTCAACTCCAGAATTTGGGCTTTTTTATATCTTGCTCGTTTCTTCCTTCTTTTGCTCGTTTTCACCAACAATCACAACTTTCTAGCCAGAAAGGGTTAAATACACAAAGTATCGCATAATAGGGTCAAATATGAATATAATATCACCAAAAGCATATAAAAATAAGCACAAAAACATGCAATTATGACCCTAATTATTTTCTCACAGGAAAAACGATCCGAACAAATCGTATTTTAAAACCGCATCAACATACATGCATGCATAAATAAATATTAAATACCATGACAATTGGATACATGCAAAAAAGATCTAGCAATTCTACTATCAAATTTTCAAATTTAATAATAAAACACTTAAATTAAAATTTAACGTATTAAGCCCAAAACCGGCTCTGATACCAGTTGTTGGGGAATTAAACGCTGATCTATTCAGGATTTACGTTAAATACAAATTTAAGCCTACAATTAATATCATTATTTAAACATAATTAAATCAAATAATTGTATACCCAACAACACGCTTCGCATGCAAAACATATGAACATATAATATCACGTAAAGCCCTAAACATGCGGAACTAAGGGATTTAGTGAATTATAACTCTTGGAGAAAAGGCAGTTTCTGAGACAAGAGGCGTTATTTGGTTGAACTGCTTTCATAAGGCTATTGAGATCAAAGGCGTCCTTTGAGATCCTCTATTGCCGAAGTATCAACAATGAACTTGAAGGCGTCCTTCTGGAGACCATCAACTTGATAAACCCAAAAGCCTTCTCAAGTATTCCCTTGTCCTTATTCGTGCACCCGTGGGAGGCCACACGAATAATCACAACACAAGGAAGAAAATATTTTGTTGCCCCAATAACTGTAATTCTAAAAAATTACAAGAAAATAATGTGTGTGTTGAAGTCTTGTATCATCTCATATTTATAGTGAGAATACAAGATCTTGAATATCTTGAATATCTAATATTTCAAATCTTGATTATCATGAATATCAAATATTCAATTCTTGACATTCTTAATCCAAGAATTTTCAAAAAAATATAGTGCATATATTAATCAAATGAGATCTTGATTTTATTAGATATTCTTGTATCCAAGATACATATCTATTTTTCATAAAATCTCTCATGAAATTGATATATCATATTTTCGAGAAAAAAACAACACTTAATGGGCCCAAAATATTTCTTTTATTTTAATCACCTTGTCAATTGTTGGACATTTAATTGGGCTACTTGAGGGGCCTTTAGGAGAATTAAGATTGGACCTCCTAATAGGCCTTGAATTCTAACATTGAGCCCAATGTCATTCAACCCATTAACATTAATCTCACTCCACTATATGATTACTGTTGCACTATCCATCTTAACCCATATTACAATCATATGGCTCCCGGTCATTATTTCCCGTGTTTAAGATTCTCTTGTCCGTTAATTAATCAAGCCACTGAACGATTTAATTAATTTAACATCTTAACCTTAGAGTACGGACAGCTCTTCTTTATCATCATACCGGAAACAAATTCCACTTGCAAGATTTAGTATGACGAACGTTTAGAGCCCACCAAGGGGACTAATCATGCAAGACTCTACAAGCACACGTTCCTCTGTATTAAATCTTAGCAACTGTCATGTTCTCAATGGCGTCACCCAATATGCAAAGTATTGAGTCTTATTGACTCTCTACCCATAACAAATTAAAGTGCCACGCACGGATCTGACACAGTCCTATTTAAGGGACAGAGGTTTAGAAATAAACGACCACTGAGGTCTAATTCTTCATCCCATAAATCAGTACGGAAGAATTACCTCTCTGTAGGTCCTCTTCAATGCATCATCATGCACTAGTGTAATCCCTTGGTCAAGATAAGCCAATCTGGGATCTACACATCAACCTTTTACCAATGGGGTGTTCAAATCCCATCTAGGTTGTGAATTTAGTACTTCTTACAAGAAACTGATAATGTGATCTTGCTGTGAGTTATCCGGGGATCACCACATTTATCTATAGTGTAACTTGTACTATTATATGAACGGTTTGCAATAAATAAATAACATTCATATTTATCTAAAGCACAGTGATAAAAGATTTATTTGAGATAAAGCTCAAAGATTCAGTTTAGTTATACAAAGTAAAAGCATACTTTCTAGTATAACCCTAATAAAGAACTTGAAGATTGTGAAGATCAAATCAGATAGAGGAATAAAATTCACAAATCAAGTTATTGAAGAGTATTGTTCACTATATGGCATAATTCATGAATACTCTGCAGCTAGAACCCCACAGCAGAATGGAGTTGCAAATAGGAAGAATAGAACACTTAAAGAAGCTGCCAGAACAATGATTGTTGAAGCAAAGTTGCCTAAGAAATTTTGGGCAGAAGCAACAAGTACTGCATGCTATACTCAGAATAGAAGCTTGATTGTTAAGGATCATAAGAAGACTCCACATGAGTTATGGAAAGGAAGGACTCCTAATATCTCTTATCTACACATTTTTGTATGTAAATGCTTCATACTGAATAATGGGAAAGAACACCTTAAGACTTTTGATTCAAAGTTAGATGAAGGTATCTTTCTAGGTTATTCTAATGTTAGCAAAGAATTTAGAGTGTATAACAAGAGATTGATGATTGTGGAAGAGTCACATCATGTTGTTTTTTATGAACAACATAGCTCCCCTGAAGAAATTGTTGAAGACTCTAAATAGGACAACTCTACAGTCACAAGTCAACAGCAGTATGTTGAAATCAAAACTCCTGTAGATTGACACTGTGATAGTTGAGTTACCTCCATTGGAGAATGTTGAAGACCTAGTCTATGAGAATGTTCAAACAGAAGTAGAAACACCAATAAAAGGACTTGATGAGTCTGCAGTAGGTGAATCTACAACTGTAGAGAACAATGATCAAAGATTAGAACCTGTGTCAGATTTGATTTGGTTGAAAGATCACCCCCCTGAGCATGTAATTAGAAACCCATCAGATGCTGTAAAAACTAGAAGACAAATCCATGAGGCAATGTTTGCTACATTTCTTTCATCTTTAGAACCTACTGATATTCATGAAGCACTGCAAGATGTCAATTGGATTATTGCAATGCAAGAAGAATTGAATGGTTTTGAGAGAAATCAAGTATGGGAACTTGTTCCAAGACCTAGGAATCACAAAGTGATTGGAACTAGGTGGGTGTTCAAGAATAAACTTGATGAAGATGGAATTGTAACCAGAAATAAAGCAAAGATAGTTGCTCAAGGCTATTGTCAATCTGAAGGCATAGATTTTGATGAATCATTTGCCCCAGTTGCAAGATTAGAAGCTATAAGAATTTTTCTAGCCTATGCTGCACATATGAACTTTACAGTTTAACAAATGGATGTAAAGAGTGCATTTCTCAATGGTTTACTTTTAGCAGAAGTGTATGTTGAACAACCACCAGGATTTGAGGAATCTACAGCTGAAGACATGGTTTATAAGCTTAGAAAAGCCCTTTATGGACTTAAACAAGCACCAAGAGCATGGTATGATACCATATGTTATCATCTGATCAAAAATGGATTAAAAAAGGGTATGGTTGACAAAACCTTATTCAGATTACAACATGGGAATGATATTTTGCTTGTTCAAATCTATGTAGATGATATAATCTTTGGCTCAACCAATGAGAAATTATGCAGAAAATTCTCTAAGCTCATGACTGAGAAATTTGAAATTAGCATGATGGGAAATCTGAATTTCTTTTTGGGATTACAAGTGAAGCAAATGAAAGATGGAATTTTCATCAATCAAGCTAAATACATTCAAGAGCTTATAAAAAGATTTCGAATGGATACTTCTAGGCCTACCAATATACCTATGACACCTTCTGTGAGTCTTGACATAGATGAGAATGACAGAAGTGTTGATGTAACCAAATATAGGAGGCTAATTGGATCATTGCTATACCTTACAACTAGCAGACCTGATATCATGTTTGCAGTAGGTGTATGTGCTAGATTCCAAGTGAATCCTAAGGAATCACACTTGAATGTTGTAAAGAAGATCATCAAGTATGTCAAATCCACACAAAATCTAGGATTATGGTATCCTAAAGAATAAGGAATTGAACTCATTGGGTACACTGACTCAGATTTTGCAGGCTGCAAGATTGATAAGAAGAGTACTAGTGGGATTTGTCAATTCCTAGGTGAAAGGTTTGTGGCATGGCACAGTAAAAAGTAAAATTCTATTGCTCTTTCTACAGCTGAGGCAGAATACATTGCTGCTGGAAGTTGTTGTGCACAAATCTTATGGATGCAATATCAATTACAAGATTATGGGATTGATTCGTGTTGAGTTAACAATGATTGTTTGAAATCAATTGGTATAAAGAAATTGAAGAACACCAGGATTTACGTGGTTCGTTCAGAAATGATCTACGTCCACGGTTGAGGGCACCTCTCTCTATTAATCAATGGAAGATGATACAGATTACACGCATTTTTATCTCACTGAGTATATGATCATTCTATATCTCTCTATACATATGTGCGTATATATATAGGAGTATGGAATCCCTAATTAATGCTAGTGATCGTAACCACCTAACAAGAAAACTGCTACAGTTGCAACTGAAAATGAGTAACTATTAGAGACCAACGATCTTCAGTTTTAATTCTGTTAAACTGATCGCCCGTTGTCCAATTGGGAAGTTTAAACCGCTTTGTAACTGATCCTGAGTTATTTCCTGACTTTGGAGTCAGTATGCTCCTTTCTTGTCTTGTCTTGTCTTGTCTGCTGATATGATATGTCCTCAGCTGAGTCTGAGTACTCAGCTGATATCATCAGTAGACCTTTTGTCTTGACTTGATCTGACCAGCTGACCTGACCATACCATCTTGACTGACCATCATCCTGAGCACCTCAGCTGATCACCATCAGCTGACCTCCTCAGCTGACCACCATCAGCTGACCTCCTCACCTGACTACCATCAGCTGACCTCCTCAGCTGACTCTGCTGATATTCCAGATGACTTTCACTAGACTTCTCAAACGATCTCAGCTGCCCTTATCAGATGACTAACCATCAGCAGACCTATCAGCTGACTTCCTCAGCTGATAGTATAATGTTCAGTTAATCAGCAGTACTTGCTCATTTGAGTTTGTTTCACTTTCTTTGCACCCATAACAATTCTCCACCTCAAAGTAAGTGAGATGCCTCCACCCAACCTTCACATCACAGTAGTATTAAGGCACATCCCATGATTGTACCTTAACCAGCTCCAAACAGTAGTTAAACTTAGAACTTGGTAAGACTTTAGTCAGCATATCAGCAGCATTATCATCAGTAGATACCTTTTGTATTGTGGTCACCTTCTTTTCCACCACATCCCTCACAAAGTGAAGCCTCACATCAATATATTTAGATCTTTCATGAAAGACCTGATGCTTGACTAAGTGAATGGCACTCTGATTATCACATTGCACAGTAACTTCATCTTGCCTGATTCCAAATTCCCTGATAATGCCCTTCAGCCACATAGCCTACTTTACTGCTTCTGTCACTGCGATGTACTCAGCTTCAGTGGTTGATAGTGTAACCACTGACTGTAATGCAGCCTTCCAACTGATGGCTGTGCCATATAGTGTAAACACATATCCAGTCAGAGACTTTCTTGTATCTATGCTTCCAGCATAGTCAGAATCTACAAAACCTTGTAGAGGTATCTTGACCTCCTGAGTCCTCTCAAATAGTAATCCCAGATGTGCTGAACCTTTCAGATATCTCATTATCCACTTGAAAGCTTCCCAATGTTCCTTTCCAAGAAACCTGCTGACCAAGCTCACTGCATGAGCAATATCAGGTCTGCTACAAACCATGGCATACATTATGCTTCCAATTCCATTTGAATAAGGTATCTTGTTCATCTGAGACTTCTCCTGATCACTCTTGGGATATTGATCAGCTGACAATTTGAAATGTTGTCCAAGAGGAGTAGAGACCAATCTTGACTCATGCATTTTGAATCTTCTTAAGATTTTCAGTATGTAATCCTGCTGAGTCAAGAACATCCTTCCAGCTGACTTGTTCCTGATAATATCCATACCCAGAATTCTCTTAGCACTTCCAAGGTCTTTCATGTCAAAGGTTGAACTGAGCTTATCCTTCAGTTTCTGAATTCTTCCAAGACTTTTGCTGGCAATTAACATATCATCCACATAGAGTAATAGATATGTCAGTACCTCTGAGCCTTGCTTTTCCAAGTACACACAACTATCATACTTGCATTTGCTGAAGCCTATTGACACCATGAAGCTATCAAACCTCTTATACCACTGCCTTGGGCTTTGCTTAAGTCCCTATAGAGACTTCTTCAGCAAACATACCTTTCCTTCATTTTCTGATAGTATGAACCCTTCAGGCTGCTGCATATAAATGGTTTCTTCAAGCTCTCCATGCAGGAATGCAGTTTTGACATCCAACTGTTGTAACTCCAGTCTATCCTGATTCACCTTAGACAATAAGATCCTTATTGAGCAGTGCTTCACAACTGGTGAGAACACTTCATTGAAGTCTATTCCTTCCCTCTGAGTAAATCCTCTTGCAACTAGCCTTGCCTTGTATCTGATCAGCTCCTGTCCATCTGACCCAATTTCAGACTTTTTCTTGAATATCCATCTTGAGCTAACAACCTTCTGCCCTTTTGTTCTATTCACAAGAACCCATGTGTGGTTCTTCTCAAGTGAATTTAACTCCTCTTTTATAGCTGAAATCCACTGATCTTTATCCTTCCTTGTCACTGCATCAACATAAGTTTCAGGTTCTTGATACTCTACTTCTTCTGCTACTGATAAGGCATATGAGATCATGTCAGCCTGCCCAAACCTGATTGGTGGATTAATGCTTCTCCTATGTCTATCTCTAGCTAGACTGTAGTTTCTCAAATCTTGACCCTCCTCATCTGAATTTTCAGCTTGATCTTCAGAATCACTGTCTGCTGATGCACTCAGCTGATCTTCTTGTGGATTCCTTATATCAGAGTTGTCTTGAGCCTGATTTTCATTCTGAATCCTGGTTGTATGCTCCACCTGAACTGGTGTATGTCTGATTATGGGATTGTCCTCAGCATCCTGAGAACTTTCAGATGTACCATATCCCATGACTTTCTCATTGAAAGTCACATCTCTGCTGATAATGCACTTCGTGTGTCCAGCTTCAAGACACCACAATCTATAACCTTTGACACCTTTTGGATATCCCAGGAAGATGCACCTCAGAGCCCTTGGTTCCAGCTTATCTTGCCTTATGTGAGCAAAGGCTAAGCAACCAAACACCTTCAGATTATTGTAATCTGACAACCTACCATACCAAAGCTCATCTGGGGTTTTAAACTCAATGGCAGATGAGGGAGTTTTGTTTATCAAATAACAAGCAGTATTGACTGCCTCTCCCCAGAATACTTTAGTTAGTTTAGCATCTGACAACATGCATCTAACCTTCTCCAAAATAGTTCTGTTCATCCTCTCAGCAAGCCCATTCTGTTGAGGGTTTGCTGGAACAGTCTTGTGTCTTGTTATGCCTCTTTCCTTGTAGAAATTTTCAAATTCTTCTGACACATACTCAAGTCCATTGTCAGTCCTGAGATATTTTAAGGATCTACCTCTTTTGTTCTCTTGTTCAAGAAGTCATTCCCTGAACTTCCCAAAGGTTTCACTCTTTTGCTTCAGGATGATTACCCACACTTTTCTGTTGAAATCATCTATGATGGTCATGAAATACTTTCCACCTCCATGAGTCTTAGTTCTTGATGGCCCCCAGATGTCAGAGTGTACATAGTCCAAAGGAGCATCAGTATGATATTTCCCCTTTGCATATGAGTGTTTCTTGGATTTTCCCAACACACAGTGATCACAGAAATCTAATTTGATTGTTCTTGAATCCCCAAATGCCTTCTGCTTGGAGAGTTCATTCAGTCCTCTATCACCAATGTGCCCTAACCTCTTGTGCCACAAGATAGCATCAGAACTGCCCATAACTGCATTCACTGATCCGGCAGCTGAGTTACCCATCAGAATGTACAAGCCATTTACCTTCTTGCCTTTCATCACAATGTTGTTATCCTTGGTTATCAATATGAATCCATTTCTTGTATTGAATTCATATCCCAAAACATTGAGTGATCCAAGAGAAATAAGATTTCTCTTCAGCTCAGGTACAAACCTGACATCTTGTAGTATCCTCTCAGTACCATCATGCAGCCTCAACTTTATTGAGCCAGAGCCTCTGACCTTGCACATCTGATCATTCCCCAAGAGAACTGATCCACCATCAGACTTCTTAAGATCCCTGAATAAATTTTAATTGGGACACATATGAAATGAGCATCCAGAATCCAACACCCAATCTTCACTCAGCTTGACATCAGTAACAGCCAAGACCTCAGCACTGTCATATCCTTCCTGAGTAGCAATTGTGACATCTGCCTTCTGATCCTCTTCTTGTTTCCTGGATTTGTCAGGACAATTCTTCTTGAGATGTCCCACCTTCTGACATGAGAAACATTTTCTCCTTTCCATAAATTTTCCAGATTCAGGGCCTTTACCATTCTTCTTCTTCTTTCCCTGAAACGGTTTCTTCCCTTTCTTGAACTTGATATTCAGCCCTTCACCTTGATTTGTGTTCTTCCTTTCAGATTACATTTGAAGCGCCTTAGTTTTCAATGCATTCTGAATATCATCAGGGGACACCTTCTCTTGCCTTCCAAATAACAGAGCATCCTTGAAATTCTCCAAGGATTTTGGTAGAGAGTTCAGTAACATCAGGGCTTTATCCTCATCTTCAATCTTGACTTCAATATTCTCCAAATCATCCACTGCTTTATTGAATTCTTCAAGTTGTTCAACAAGATCCCTATCTTCAGTCATCTTGAATGGATGAAGCCTCTGCTTCATGAACAACTTATTGGTAACCGACTTCGTTTGATACACCTGTTCCAGCTTATTCCACACATCAATGGCAGTCTTCTCCTTATACACCTCCCTCAGAGGTTTGTCTCCCAAGCACAAAATGATTGTGCTATGAGCCTTGTCCAGAATCTACTGCTTCTTTGCAGGTTCTGATGCGAATGATGATGGCCACTGATTCGCTGGTTTTCAGAGCATCTGATAATCCATGGTGTGTGAGGAGAGCTTTCATCTTCACCTTCCACAAACCAAAATCATTCGCACCTGTGAATTTCTCAAACTCCATCTTCGTAGAAGCCATAGCAGTTGATTTCACCAACAATCTTCCTCGATTCCCATAGACGGCGCCAATTGTTGAGTTAACAATGATTATTTGAAATCAATTGGTATAAAAGTAATTGAAGAACACCAGGATTTACGTGGTTCGATCAGAAATGATCTACGTCCACGGATGAGGGTACCTCTCTCTGTTAATCAATGGAAGATGATACAGATTACACGTATTTTTATCTCACTGAGTATATGATCGTTCTATATCTCTCTATACATATGTGCGTATATATATAGGAGTATGGAATCCCTAATTAATGCTAGTGATCATAACCATCTAACAAGAAAACTGCTACAGTTGCAACTGAAAATGAGTAACTGTCAGAGCCCAACGATCTTCAGTTTTAATTCTGTTAAACTGATCGCCCGTTGTCCAATTGGGAAGTTTAAACCACTTTGTAACTGATCCTGAGTTAATTCCTGACTTTGGAGTCAGTATGCTCCTTTCTTGTCTTGTCTTGTCTTGTCTGCTGATGTGATATGTCCTCAGCTGAGTCTGAGTACTCAGCTGATATCATCAGTAGAGCTTTTATCTTGTCTTGATCTGACCAGCTGACCTGACCATACCATCCTGACTGACCATCAGCTGACCTCCTCAGCTGACCACCATCAGCTGACCTCCTCAGCTGACTACCATCAACTGACCTCCTCAGCTGACTCTGCTGATATTCCAGATGACTTTCAGTAGACTTCTCAAACGATCTCAGCTGCCCTTATCAGATGACTAACCATCAGTAGACCTATCAGCTGACTTCCTCAGCTGATAGTTTAATGTTCAGTTAATCAGCAGTACTTGCTCATCTGAGTTTATTTCACTTTCTTTGCACCAATAACAATTCGAGAGAAACAACTATATATTCTGTGATAATACAAGTGATATTGCTATTACACAAAATCCAGTTTTACACTCTAGATCAAAACACATAGATGTAAGGCATCATTTCATAAGAGATCATGTTGATAGAAAGGATGTGAAATTGACAAAGATTCATACTGATTTGAATCTTGCTGATATTTTCACTAAACCTTTATGTGAATCAAGGTTTTCAATCTTGAGAGGTAATTTGGGAATGTTATAATTGTAAGAAGATTCTGTGAAAATCACTAAATTGCAAAGACAAACCTAGAAAATTGGAAAATCAGTGACAAGGAAAATTGCAGCTGCAAAGTCATTCAACTGCAGAGTTGCTAACTCTACAGCTGTAGACTTAGTTCTGAACTGCAAATTCCTTACCAACTGTAGATTTCCAAATTCTAAGAATTGTCAACTGCAAACTTAGGGAATTTGCAGTACTTTGTACAATTCTGCAAATTAAATTGAGCACTACAAATTCAGAAACGTTTGTACTAAGTTACAGTCATTTTGGATTTATTCAAACATTTTAATTAATAAAATGTGTGAGTACGTGTAACATTTTAAATAGAATTAAATTCTATGTGAGTTAAATTTTGGACAAATTTAATTATAAATTCTGGTCCAGAATTCAAAAACTCATAAATTTTAGGTCAAATACCGTTATACCCCTGTTCTTATTTGGTTGTTTAAGGAAAGGTATTTAAAGGACCCTTCATCCTTTTATATCCTATTTTAACATTTCGAACCCCCTAAAACCTTAAACACTCCCCATCCCTCACTATCTGAAACCAAGAATCATGTCAATGAAAGTTATATTTGGAGCTCTTTTCGATTTCAATGAGATACTGAAGAAGCATCCCACTGATGCTATGGAAGAAGTTATTAAGGACATAGTGAATCAAGGGATTCATTACTGTTGTTGGTCCCGAAACGAGTATAATCAGTGTATGGGGGGGAATACACTGATGTTAGATTTTTCTGAAAGACTCAGAAAAATGGTCTAACACTCTCAGTCAGGATTTCCTGAAGTACTCAGTATGCTGAAGGTCCACAGGGGCAGCAGGGACAGTTCAGTAACGAGTCAGATAAGCTGAGTGTGAGTAAAGTGCTAGGAAGCCCAGTAGAGATAACAAACCTACTGACAACTCGGAAGCTAGTCAGTTGGACCACTATCTCAGTGAGCCAGAGTGAGTGCGGAAAGTGAGCCCTTAGATTCTACTCGTTTTAGTTTCTGAAAACATTTTCTCAGAGTTTGCTTAGTAAACTGGTGGTTAAGGCTGAGTGCACAGTGTTAAGATTCAGGATGATTGATTCAATCCTGAATAGAAAAACGATGCAGAATGTTCAGTTTAATATGATGACAGTTATGATCCTGAACAGAACAGTAAATCAGCACACAGGGGACTTTTTAACCTGGTTCGGAGATAACCAACTCCTACGTCCACGACCTGATTTAACAGGAAGCTATCCTCAAAATCCTAAGGATAGGTACTTGTGTTTTTTGTGCCAAGGGACACGAGTAGCCAACTTTCTCTCTTAGGAACTGACCCCTGGGCGTTTTACAAGTCTCAGTCCTTCTAACCAACCAATCTCACACCTTGAGTGGTTTGGTATTCTGGTTTCCAACTAAGATAGCTCTAGCAATACAAAATAATGCTAAATAATAGAGCTATCGATCTAAGCAAATACAGAGTGAATCCTACTACAACACTAGGGAAATTTAATTGCAGAGTGTTGTATATAGTATGCTTTGAATGCTTGGATTCTTGAGAGTTTTCACTTGGAAATTTCCCGTTAGCCTTGAATGGGTGCAAGGCTCTCCATATTTATAGGTAAGATTCAAAATAGATCCGTTGGAGGAGATCAAATCAAATCTTTCCTATTTTAGGTAGATTGCAGGCTAGAAATACTGTTTGACCTACCCGCCATGCTTATTCTTGCAAGTTGTCACATCACCTGCAACTTCTGAGACGCATTAAATGCAGCATTAAATGCTGCGCAGACTCCGTGCATGCGTGTCGAAAGATCATTGGCTCTCCGCTATAACGACTAGTTGACCTTCAGATATTTGTCCTTCCTGGTACATTCAATACTCTGAGTCTCTTGTTAATAACTCAGTCTGAACTTGTGTCTTAATGGAGTCTTACTGACATTCTCTTTGTCTCTTGTCCCATAGCGTAAATAACCTTTTGCTTTGGATTTACATGATTCAGGTGATCTGAACCACGGCCTGAGTCAGGTCCTATGTGCATTCAGCACAGCCTGATGGGTTATTCAGCCCAGTATGTGTAGTCTTTTTGCTTCGGACTTACAGGATTCAGGTGAATTGAACCAAGGCCTGAGTCAGGTCTTAAGTGCATTCAGCACAACCTGATAGGTGACACTTACTCTTCACTGACTAACTTCTGTCCTGAGTATGCTTAGTGTACTCAGTAGAAACATCAGCCAATGGTACTTCAGGATTGACTTCAGGATGAATCAGCAGGCTTCGATCTTCAGCTTCAGAACAGACAATCTTCAGCCAGACTGACTGACTCCTTCAGGATGGTTTACACTTCAGACTTTAGTAAATTGGGTCGACTCCAATATTCTTCAGTCTTCAGCATGGTCCTCCTGTACTGAATTTCTAACCTAACTATCCTGAATTATTTTATCCTGAACAACTATACTTAGGCAAATTCATCAGGGGTTTTGGGATCTAATCAAAATACTCAGATTGTCCCAATAATTTCCCCCTTTTTGATGATGCCAAAACCCTTAAACAAATTCCTATTCATCTATACAATCAACTGACTTAGTCAGTGAGAACAACTCAGTACCACCTGACAAACTAGGTACTTAGTCTATAAGATGAAAACAAGGAATAAGTTAGTACAGTTCTTGATAAGGATTCAGAAAAGTAGATTCAGGAGTCAACAAGAAGTTGTACTCAGGAAAAATAAATAACTTCATTGATTGATAAGAAAATACAAGTATCCTGAAGCTATTACAAAATTTCTGAACAACTAGCTCCTGATCTAGTCTTCATCCTTATTCCAAGCAGTCAGTGGAATCTCGTACATCTCCAGTACCCGGTTCAGGGCCTGCTTCATCCTGTTCTGATCAGCAACGGCCCCGACAGCTCGTCCTACTCTGACTACTTCTTCAGAAATTGCTTTCCGGTCCAGTTGCTTGGAGTTCTTAAAGAGTGGAGGAGGGTACTTGATGAATTCCGGAGGAGCGATCTCTACACCTTCAGTGTCAGCATGTCTGATGATTTCAGCCCAGACATCAGGATGCTCCTGTGCCATCTAGTGATGGAGTATGACGTCTTTTTCTTCAGTCAGATCGTCCCATAACCCCACCACGTAGAATAGGTAGGCCCACCTATTCCGGATCGGAATCCATACCTCCAACATCTCTATCGGAATAAAGTCTTCCACAAACTTTAGTGGAGGATGACTTTGATCTGAACTGACCACAATCTTCCTCTGAGTCTTCATCCGAGATCCAGAAGATACAGATTTCTTCTTCTGAACCTGCGAAGTCGGATACTCATTGGACTCCTTTAGGCGCTGGATCTGACTGAGGAGCGAAATCTCCTTCATCTTTTCTATCTTTTCAGCTTCAGTCATCACCATTTTCTTCTGAGTGGTCAGCTCAGTTTGCATATGTTCCTCTATCTCCTTGTACAAAGGCTCCAGAGCGGGGTCCTCAGACGACCTCAATCTTTTCGGCTCTGAACCTTCAGCAGCTTCGATGGCAGCGACGGACCTTGTCCTCTTTCTTTCCGCCGCTATCAGTTCAGGGGGGAAGTTTTTCTTCTTTGCTTTACCAGTAATGGCAATCTGCTTCTTCCCTTCTTCCCCCTGTTTGGCATCATCGTCATTTATCCATTTGACAACTTCATCCACTGACTCCGCCAATAGTGTAAAATGACCATCCATCTCAGTCTGCTTCCCCTGCAATTGCCCAATCTGCCTAGCCATCCCTCTCAGGCCAACACTTAGCTTGTCGACGGCTGAATTGTGCTCAGCTTTTAGCCGTCCTTCAAAGCTCATCATACGATTATTCAGGGCAGTGGCAATTGCATCCTTCTCCTATTCAGACATCTCACTGAGCAGTTCCTCCTTCAGTTCAGCTTTCAGCTTGACCAACTTCTCATCAACCAGTTGATCAACTTTTTCAGACAGTTGTTGATCCAGAAAATTGGCAAGCTTAGTCTCCTGCTGAGTCTGCACATTAGAAACCATCTGATTGCAGTTCTGAATGGCATCCTTGGTTTGCTCAGAAATAACAGTGAGGTCTACATTGATTCTAGTCCGAGCTTCCCCAAGGAGATCTATTGCATCATGCATATCAGTAGCCATATCATTCAGGTCACGGTCTAGTCTGTTCAACTTCTTGTTTAGCAATTCAGAATTTGAACCAACCCTACTAGTTTTTCGCTCAACGAGGATGACCCTCCTGTGCAGATTGCCAAGAGCTCGTGAGGAATTCTGAAGATATATTGCTTCGGGTGTAGTCCATTTGCCTCTGACTCGGACCATGCCTGGTGGACCCTCTCCTGAAGCCTCCGCAATCCCGGGTCCCAGGATTGCTTCATCGGCCGGTGCACTGACTCCCTCAGTGCCACCTTGTTGATCATCATCAGCAACCACTACCACATCCTGCTCAGCTTCCTTCACCTCTCCCTTTTCTTCTTCAGCTTTCTGAGGTTCAGGCTCAGGATAGCTTCGGCGGACTATTTTGATAAAATCCACCATCTTAATCAATTGATGTAGAGAGTTCACATCAAAATGATCAAAGAGGACGGCTGTTGGTCCCAAAGGCAGGTTTTGGGAAGAATACACTTGAACAAGTCTAGAAGGGGGGGTTGAATAGACTTGTAGGTATTCAAAAACCTTTTTCAAATTTACTGATTTATTCAGAAAAATAGCAGACTACTTGAGGTAATCTGAATTTTGAAAATAGTGCGCTGTGTATAGTGCGGAAACGTTTTAAAGATAATTTGATTTTAAGTGATGTGCACAGATAAGAACAGAAAGAAATACGAAGAGACACAGGGGTTTATAGTGGTTCGGACCAATTGTCCTACATCCACTCTCCTCAATCCAACTTGGACTTGAGGGGCTCTCCACTAACTCACTTACTCACTTGCTTACACAATTTTGAGAGTACTACTCTCTTTACAACTTGTCAATGCTATAGTTGCAATTGACTTCTCACAGCTTCTACAAAGCTTTTACAAAAGATAAGTATTGATGGTGTTTTTGAGCGTAAGTGATAAAACTGACAGAGTATTGGCTAGCTTAATGTGCGTGTAAATCCGATACTGAAATTATCACAATTACTCTAATTTATAGGTTCAAATAACTAGCCGTTGTGATGGACTAGAAATCTGAGATCCTATAATCTCGTATTCAATCAATCATTGTGATTGATTGAATTTCCTTCTTGATTCCCATCAATCTTCGCGACCTTCAATCAATCAAGTTTGTCCCCTTGATTGATTGATCTTGTATTCTGGGAATCTTCCTTTTATATCGCAAGTTAACCCTTTAAATTGATTCCGAAGAATCTGGGCTGAGCACAGGACCTCAGCTGATCTGTCTCCTCAGCTGGTGTATCAGTCTGCTGATACTTGGACTTCAGCTGATGTGCAAGTCTGCTGGTGTGCACCTCAGCTGGTCTTCTTGACTTCGTCTGAATAAGTCTTTTATCCATGGTCCTTGTCTAGTCTGCGACGTGCTCTCAGCTGATCAGCTAATCTTCTGATATCAGCTGATCTGCTCTTCAGCTTATCGGCTGATGTAAACTTCTCTGATGATCTGTATTCGATGCTCCAGTGTCAGCTGAATGAGTCTTTTGTCTTCTAAAATCGGCTAAGTCCACAAGGTCTCAGCTGATCTTCTCTTCTATGAAAGCTTCGGATCTTCTAGGCAGCAAGGTAGGTTCCCCCTTACTCGAACCTATCTAATCCTAACTATTCATCAGCTGACTAACATGTTCAGCTGGTCCTATTACAAGCTGATTTGTTTTATATCATCAAAACATCTAACACAGATATCCTAACAAGTTCCCCCTTTTTGATGATATCAAAACCAACTCAGCTGATCTCAACAGATAAACATATTCAGTCAAAAACAAGATCACATAGGACAGAAAAGAAGATCTTTAATTAAGATCTTTTAGACAGAATCAAAACGCAGCTGACAACAAGTAGTTGTCTGGAATCATAAAATTTTATTAATAATAATCAAAAGAGAAATAACAGACAGAAGTAGAGATACCTAATCCTCAGCTGACTCAGCTGGACTATTACATGAGGAGCGGTCTTCTGCTGCTGAGCGGAACTTGCAACCAGTCTAAGAATCTCTTCTCTATTTCCTTCAAAGCTGGCAGAGAGTTGTCAGAAAGCTGATGGAAGAGTTGAGTGATCTGCAGCCAATGTTTCCTAATTTCCACCCAATCTATCTTTCCACTCACATCAGTTGGAGTAGGAAGATATTCAATCTCTGGCAACTCTGGCTGAACCTCTACCTTAAGCATCTCTTCTGTGATAGCTCTGAAGAACTTAGGAAAAGTTTCCTTCAACCAATCTCTGAACTCAGCGTTTTTCTCTCTTTCTCCTCTGGTATCTTCTCCTCGGAGAACATAGAAGTGGATCATAGTTTTGGCTTTTATGGTTTTCCAGAGACCCACCAGCTCATCAGACAATTGATTGTAGAACATATCAATTGGTCCATCAACTAGAGGCTCATTTGGATCTCTGATGAACTTTCCACTCCTAGTCCTGCTCCCTTGAGCTATAGCTTTCCCTTTCTTCTTCAGCTTCCTCTGATATCTCCTCTCAAGCTCATCATTTATTTCCCTCTCCTGCCTCTTCCTCCTCTCCTCAGGGGTTTCTTTCTCAGCTAGCTGCAACTCCTTAGCCAGCTTTTCATCCAGATCAGCATTCATAATTCTTTTCTTCTTTTCCCTTTCAACAGCGACAACTTCTTGCTTCTGTAAAGCTTCCGCCATTTTCTGATCTCTCAACTCCTGAGTTTTCTGAGCAGCCATCTTCCTGGTGTTGATGTAATCTTCAACATTTTCTATCCTAGCAGATAGAACTCCTTGATTATCCACCAGAAGAGCTCTCAGAGAGGCCATCTCAGCTTGCAAGGCAGCAATAGCAGCTGAGTTCTTCTCTTCCCCCTTTTTGATATCATCAATTACTGCAGCAGAGGGTAGAGAAGTGGGAAGCTTGTCCACAATATCTTTCAGGTCCTCCTGACCATGTTTGCACTCAGCTATTTGTCCTTCCAACCGTTCAGAGACCAATCTGAATCTCTCAGACTCAGCAGCAAGAGAGGCAGATGCATCATCATTGAAAGCTCTGGCGGTTGCCTTGAAGCTCTGGAGAGTATTGAAGAATTCAATGCGAGTGGCATACAAGCTGTCCTCCATAGCTTCCTTCAGCTTGTTGCGATGGTCCAGCAGGACTTGATGAACATGAGCTTCAATCATAGAGGGGGCAGCAGACTTGGCAGCCAGAAGAGTAGCTTTGACCTCCCTGATGTGGTCATCAAAATAGCCTTTTAATTGATCCAAGAGTGCAGGAGTTACCTGATCAGCAGGGGAGATCTCAAAATGTGCTGCTGGAGGAACAAACTCAGTCTCTGCTGTTTCTGGGCAGTCCAGGGCCACACCATCTTTGAGCAACAGAGCTCTGGCCACTTTCCTCAGCCCTTCAGGAGATGTCAGCTGGGATGGAGCCTTAACCTCCAAGGCCTCCATCAAAATTTCCTCCCATTCAGTGAAAGCTGCTTCTCCCATCTCCGTAAGTAGGGCCAGAAAGAATGTAACTGGCCCCTCTCTTGCTTGTGCCCAGGCTAGGCCATCAGCAAGGATGTCTTGGTAGGCTGGATAGGGGTTGAGTTCAGGAATGTAGAGGGAAATGTGGGCTAGGGCAGATATGATCATCCCTCGTTCAAGAGGCCCCTTTGAACGATGGTGAGATAGGCGTGCTTGCTTGGCCATTTCTGAGGGGGAATTGGGGTTATCGAGAAGTATAGGTTCAGGGTGAGAGGATTTGGGGGTAGCTGAAGGCTCTCCAGAGGTAGCCATCTCCTCTGGTTCATTGCCGACTGGGTTTTGAGATGGTGAGGGATCGGCTGGGGTTGAAAAGTGTTGGGAAGGATCAGAAAAAGGTGTGGGAGAAGCTGACCTGATAGGTGAGGCAGCAATAGGTGTGTCTGCTGATGGTGTATCAGCAGAGGAGTGAAGAACCTCTGTCTCAGCCACTGAGGGTTCAGCTGACTCCCTCTCTTTTGACTCGTCTTCCTCTGCATCAGAGCCAGTGGCAGAAGCATCATCCGATGTAGCCTTCTCAGCTGACTCCTCCTCAACCTGCTCTTCTTCCCCAGAAGACTCAACAACCAGCAGAGTAGGCTTCTCTGCTGAAGTTTTCTCCCTCTTCAGACTGCTTAGCAGAGCAGTATCCTCTTCTTCATCTGAATCAGAATCAAAGGAGAGCTTCCTTTGAATTGGAGTGGTGTCTGTCTTGGTTTTCTTCTGTTTACCACCTCCGGCAGGTATTGGAGCCTTCCTCTTCTGCTTCTTCCTATGACCAGCAGAAGGTCCAGGAGCAACAGCTACTGTATCAGCATCAGAATCTGAATCAGTTGGCCCAATGATATCCAAGTTACTTCCCCTTAAGAACTTGGTGTGGTTGTACTCAACAACCCATTCCTCATCCCACTCATGCTGGGGCAGCAGATGATTCAGAAGAATAGTGATCTTGGTGGCCATAGAACACTTGGATTTAAAACTGTAAATATGTTCCCCATTCACCTCCTTCACCAAGCACCTCTTGGACTCCTGCTCGAGGTGAAACCATAGCAGACTCACCCAGTCTGCTTGCACCCCATCGAGAATGGTGCGGGCCACACTCAGGCGGAGTTTGGTAATGGCGTCCAAACTCCCCTGTTCCGCCAAGATGACCTTGGTCACCACATCCATCAGGAACCGAAACCGCCTCCTCAGCATGGATTTCTTCAGGTTCGTGGTGGTGTCTCTGTAACTCGCCCTGGCCATCAACTGAAAAGTCTCCAAGTAGTCAGCTTCCTTGTATTTGTGGGGTTGGACACCGGAGGAGGATAGGCCAAAGATATCAGCGACAGCATCCTTGGTGATAATAACAGCGACTTCATCAACCAAGGAGCCGATGGAATCTGTGCTGAACTGAGCCTTAAGAAGGAATTGAAAGGCATAGAAGTTTAGGGTTTTATGGTCAGGGGGGGTCATGGAGATGAAGGTTCGGAGATTTTGATTTTGGAGAAGGTTTAGGATATCTCTGATTTCAGGAACCCTAGTCGTGTCGAAATCGACACACATCTCTGCGTACATCTTTTCTTTGAAGAGCTTCTGCATTGTCTTAGATGCCATACCTTCAAAACAGGGTTTTAGTGCAGAGAGAATAGTATGCAAGAAAATTTTGGGCAGAAAGATTTAGGAACAGAAAATTTCAGAAAGACGTTTAAAAGGGTATATATAAGTATCGAGAGATATGAGCAGTTTTTCCAAAATTAAAACTGATCAGTTTTGATCGTAGATTTATATTTTGCATCACACAAATCAAAGGTCCAGAATAAATGACCTTTGAGAATTTTGGAGGTGATGCGTGGGTGTCAGGATTTCGAAAGGTTTTGACCGCCTCAAAAGATTCTCCTTTTTGAAAAAGGTAATGATGAAAACACTTTTTGAGAAGATTTAGACGGTGTTAAATTAATTACAACTGACACCTTATTTGGAAAAAGGTAATAAATCCCCGATTTTTCGTAAACACAAAGATTTGATTGCCAATTTTCTAAAATAGTTTTTAGAAATTAGGGATTTATTAATTTGTGAAAAGATTTGATACAAAAAAAAAAAAAAATAATCTGACATAAAGATCATAGAAATACTTATCGAGATGCTGACGTGGCAAAATCAGCTCATAGGAGTGATCCTTATGAAAATCTTTTCTGCTCGTCTGGGTCTTCAATATCAGCTGACATGGACCAGCTGAAGCAAGGTGGTCTTGTCTGACTTTCATAACTTATTCCTGTATCAAGTTAGACATAACAAGATAGAGAAAGGAAAGGAAAGAGTAAGTAGACATACCAGATCAGCTGATGTGAGGATCAGCTGAATACTTCAGCAAAGTAGTCCTCAGCTGGTTACCAGCTGACTACCCGTTTACCCTAAAAAACTTTCTTTCTATAGAACTGCCCCTCCATCTATTATTCCTAACTCTGCTACTAATTCTCTGAATCTTGCCTCTGCTAAGGGCTTGGTAAGAACATCTGCTCTCTGCTTCTCCGTATGAATTTTCTCCATCCTGATATCTCCTTTCTCAGCATGATCCCGAAGAAAATGATGTCTTATGTCCACATGCTTGCATCGAGTATGGAGAACAGGATTCTGAGTAATGGCTATTGCACTTGTGCTATCACAGAAGATGGGTATCTCTTCTGTGATCACATGGTAGTCCTTCAGCTGTTGTCTGATCCAGAGCAGCTGAGAACAACAACTCCCAGCAGCCATGTACTCTGCCTCTGTTGTAGAAGTAGCTACGGAAGTCTGCTTCTTGGAGAACCAAGATATCAGCTTACTTCCCAGAAACTGACATGTGCAAGAGGTTGATTTCCTATCAATCTTGCACCCTCCATAGTCAGAGTCTGAGTACCCACTCAGCTGAAAGTTGTCATCAGCTGGGTACCAGAGGCCTAGATTGTAAGTACCCTTCAAATACTTTACAATCTTCTTTGCTGCTTCCAGATGAGATTTCTTAGGATTTGCCTGAAACCTTGCACACACTCCAACTGCAAAGCTGATATCAGGTCTGCTGGCAGTGAGATACAGCAGAGAACCAATAAGTCCCCTATATTGTGTCTGATCTACTTTCTCACCAGCCTCATCTGGATCCATACTAAAATTTGCCATCATTGGAATCTTAGCTTCTCTGCTGCTACTGATTCCAAACTTTTCTATCAAGTTCTTGGCATACTTAGCTTGGCTAATGAACGTTCCACTGGACATTTGCTTTACCTGCAGTCCAAGGAAATAAGTCATCTCCCCCATCATGGACATTTCAAACTTGCTGGTCATCAGCTTGCTGAACTCATCACACATCAGTTTGTTGGGGGAGCAAAAAATGATATCATCCACATAAATCTGTACTAAGAGAATATCATTTCCGTCTTCCTTTCTGAACAAGGTTTTGTCTATCTTTCCTTTACTGAATCCACTATCCAGTAGGAATTGTGATAGAGTATCATACCAAGCTCTAGGTGCCTGCTTTAGTCCATATAAAGCCTTCTGCAACCTGTAAACCTTGTTCCCAATCTCAAATCCTGGTGGCTGTTCCACATAAACTTCTTCTGCCAGGATTCCATTCAGAAATGCTGACTTGACATCCATCTGATATACTTTGAACCCTTTGAAAACAGCGTAAGCCAGAAACAATCTAATGGCTTCTAGTCTTGCCACATGAGCAAATGTCTCATCATAGTCAATCCCCTCTGACTGTGAATACCCCTGTGCTACTAGCCTTGCCTTGTTTCTAACTACTACATCATTTTCATCCTTTTTGTTCTTAAATACCCACTTAGTGCCTATGACCTTCTGATGTTTGGGCCTCTCTACTAGGGTCCAAACTTCTTGTCTTGCAAACTGATTTAGCTCCTCTTGCATAGCTACAATCCAGTTTGGGTCTTCAAGAGCTTCATGGATATTTTTGGGTTCTATCAGGGACACATAACAGCTGAATTGAGCACCCAAGTTTAGCTTTCTTCTGGTCTGAACACCTACACTTGGATCTCCTAGAATCTGTTCAGCTGGGAAATCAGACAATGTCTTCTTGCCCCTTTGAGGTGCCATAGTCTGTTCCTCTTGGGTCTTGTCTAAAATTCCCCCTTGGTTAGTGTCAGGAGTCAATGTGCCATCACCTGATGCTGATGAGAGCTTATCAGCTGATTTGGGCTCATCATCTGAATCTGAGTCTGATTCTATCCTAGGTACTACTACCTTAATCAGATCTGGCTTATCTGACAGATTCAGCTGATCCACCTCTTCTGCTAGCTTCTCCTTGCTGTACTCATGAAAAGATTCATCAAATACAACATGGGGTGTCTCCTCCACACAGAGAGAGACTTTATTAAAGACTCTATAGGCTTTGCTACTTCCAGAATATCCTAAGAATATTCCTTCAGCAACCTTAGCATCAAAAGTCTTTAACTTAGTCTTTCCATTGTCATGGATGAAACACCTACACCCAAAAGTATGGACAGAGGAAAGGTTAGGAGTTTTACCTTTGTACATTTCATAAGGAGTCTTCCCATGTCTCTTGACTGGTAGACACCTATTTTGGATGAAGTAGGCAGTATTGATGGCTTCTGCCCAAAATCTTTGAGGAGTCTGATATTCAGCTAACATAGTCCTTGCTGCCTCTTTGAGAGTTCTGTTTCTCCTCTCGGCTAACCCATTTTGCTGAGGTGTTCTGGCAGCTGATGTCTCATGCTGAATACCATTATCCCTGCAATAGTCAGAAACAACAGAGTTAAGAAACTCAGTACCTTTATCACTTCTGATTCTGACTATGCTGAGATCCAGCTCCTTCTGAATCCTTTTGAACAACTCCAGCATCTTGACCATAGTCTCATTCTTCTTGAACAAGAACACTACCCAAGTGAATCTTGTATAGTCATCAACAATCACCAGTGTATACTTCCTTCCACTGAAGCTAAGGGGAGAGACAGGTCCGAACAAGTCCATATGAAGCAGCTGGAGTGCTTTTGTTGTTGAAGTACTCTGCACATCTTTGAATGAGGCTTTAGTTTGCTTCCCTTTCTGACAGGCATCACACTTCTGCTCAGATGCAAACACCTCATTTGGTAGACCTCTGACTAGACCCTTCCTTGCAACTTTGTTGAGAGTCTTGAAGTTCAGATGACCTAACCTCTTGTGCCAGAGCCAGTTGATCTCTGATGAGCTTTTAGCAACAAGGCATGAGTCAGCTGGACAGCTTGCAAAATCTGCAAGATACATATTACCTCTTCTGAGGCCAGTTAGTAGCACCTGCTCATTTAAATCATTAACAACTAGACAAGAGTTCTTAGAGAATCTTACTGAATATCCTTTGTCACAGAATTGGGATACAGACAGAAGATTGTGCATGAGCCCTTCTACATAGTAGACTTCTTCAACTCTTGTTCCTTTGATCAGCAGCGTGCCTACTCCTCTGGTGACTCCAAAATTGTTGTCACCGAACACAACTCTAGGCCCATTCAGCGTTACAAAGTTCTGGAGAAGATGCTTCTCAAAGGTCATGTGCTTCGAGCAACCGCTATCAATGTACCAGACATGGCCTTTGGCTTCCCCTCTTTCTATAGGGCTAGAGTTAACCTGAAATTAAAACTCAGGTTTTAGGTACCCTATCTTTGGGTCTTGATTGGTTAGTATCGACTTTCTGGATCCACAGGTAGAGATCATCCTTGTGAGGTTTAGGTGATTTCAACCTTCTACCATATTTGTCCACAAAAATCATCTCCCTTAGAGGATCTTTTCTGGGGCGATGAGTGACAACAACAGGTTTATAGGTAGGTTGCTCAAATGGATAATTTCGGCTTGAGCCTCCGAATGACTCATAAACTTTAGCCGGTGAAGGCTTGCCTACTTTGGTTACATTAAAAGTAACCCAGGGCTGAGGTCTGTTTCGCTTGGGTTTACTCTGCTGAGATGACCCAGGCTTATCAGTTCTCTGCTGATTCTGCTGAGGTCTCCTTGTCTTAGCTGAGCTATGACTTGGATTCCTCTTCTGATCTCGAGACTTCTGAGCTTTGGACTTATGTTGGTTGTCAGCAGGCTTCTGAGTTTGAGTACTCTTCTGCTCTGTTGAAACCTTTTGATCACCAGCAGACTTCTGAGCTTTGGAGCTCTTCTGTCCAGCTGGGACCTTTTCTGTCCCTCTGCTCTTCTGCCCTTCTGATCTAGATGCAGGCTCAGCTAGCCCTTTACCCTTTCGAGGATCCCTAATTAATCCACTGTCACCTTTCTTCTTCTTTTGTGGTTTGGGTTTGGGATAACCAAGACCCCTTTTATCATTCACAGTTTGTGAGGATTCAGTTATTTCAGACACGGCATTCTTTGCCTTAGTCAGCTGATCCACTTTCAGCTGAAGCTGCTGTGAATTTTTTGTTATCAGCTCATTCTGCTTGAAGAGTTCATCGAACTTAGCTGTCAGCAGATTATGTTCTTCACTCAAGACAGTGTTCTCAGAAAGTAGCTTTTCTATCAGCTTCTCCTGTTCTTCACATTTTGCTATTAAGTCAGCAGACTTGTTAGCTTGTGAGTCATAGGATATCACTGGTAGTCTAGTGCTTTCCAGATCTTGTCTTAAGCTTAAAACTTCAGCTTTCAGACTAGAGTTCTCCTCTTCCAGCTTAGAACAAACTTTTAAGGAGGATTGGAGATCAGATAACAACTTGTGTATATCTGACTCCATAGAATAGGTAGAGGAGCAAGATGAGCTAACAGAGGGGGTAGGAGAATTTACCTCTTCCACCTTAGCCATAAGGCAGATATCATCTTCTGATTCAAAATCAGATGAGGACGAGGACGAGGTGATATCCTGCTTCTCCTCTTCTGCCAGCAAAGCTCTCTTATCAGCGAACCTGCGATCTCTCTTGATCCTCTTTTCTTCTCTTTCCCTTGGGGTAAGTTGAGGACAATCATAACTGAGATGTCCTGGCTTGTTGCAAGTGAAACAAACACTATCTCCTCCTCTTCTGGGACTTGGATCCCTCCTTCTCTCTGGAGACTTATATCTGGTCTCCTGTTCATCTGATGGTCTTCTGACATCAGATGACTTTTGGTATCTTCTGGAAGAATCACTCTTATTCTTCTTCCAATGAGATCTATACTTCTGAAACTTGTTTGACATTTTGTCAAACTTCTTGGTCAATAAAGCAAGTTGCTCCTTTAAGCTCATGTCTTCTGGAGCAGAGGATTTCTCTTGACTATCAGCTGCAGCAGAGAATGCAACATTCTTTGTGGCTGATGTAGTTGGAGTCTCATCTTCTTGATCTTCTTCTTGGATGTCGAACTCATGTGCCTTTAGATGAGATAGCAGTGTATGATGACTCATCTCAGATAAATTCTTTGTCTCTTTAATTACTGTCACCTTCACTCTCCATCTAGGAGTAAGAGATCTCAGGATTTTGTTATTAATCTCTTTCTCCGAGTAATCCTTTCCTAAGGAGCTTGCTTTGTTCAGTATGTTTGTCAGTCTCATATCTAGCTGATCAATGGTTTCATCAGCTTTCATTTTAAATGTGTCAAAGGTATGTAGAACAGCTTGAAGCTTGTTCTCTTTGATTTGATCTGTCCCTTCACACATCAAGGAGAGTTTTTCCCACATCTCCTTAGCGGTTCTGCACATCTTAATTTTCTCTACATATTCTTTGGAGAGTGTCTCAATGATTTCTGTTCTGGCCACTTGATCGAGGTTGAAGAGTTTTCTTTCAGCATCGTTTAATTCACTCTTCTTCTTCTCTGTCTTCCTTCTTTCACTAATTTCAGCTTCTGGAGTCTTGCCATCACTTATTCCTTCCCAGAAGAACTTGATTGGCCCTTCCTCCAGAACATCTAGCATTCGATCATGAATGGCTCCAAGGTGATTCTCCATCCTGAATTTCCAGTAGTCATAATCCTCTATGGAGAATTCAGGTAACTTCCTTGTCTTGGATCCACTCTTTTTGTAGGAAGACATATCTGCAAGTGGTTAGATAAAAAGCACACAGATTTTAAAAATTCAGGGATCTGTCCAGGTGACCACCTAAAGCTTCTCAAACTGTGGCCGTTAGGACACACAGCTCTGATACCACTTGTTGGTCCCAAAGGCAGGTTTTGGGAAGAATACACTTGAACAAGTCTAGAAGGGGGGGGTTGAATAGACTTGTA
>JAPKLY010000679.1:0-61111 GCA_026898435.1 Prunella vulgaris
CCCAACTGGATCCTAGCCATGCAGGATGAGCTCAATCAGTTTGAGCGAAATCAGGTTTGGGAGTTAGTTGAAAGACCTAGGCGTCAACATGTTATTGGCACCAAGTGGGTTTTTAAGAACAAGAGGGATGAGAAGAATGTTGTTGTCAGAAATAAGGCCAGGCTAGTAGCGAAAGGTTACTCTCAAGCCGAGGGTATCGACTGTGATGAGGCCTTTGCTCCAGTCACAAGATTAGAAGAAATCAGGTTGTTTCTAGCTTATGCAACATTCAAGAAATTCAAAGTGTATCAGATGGACGTAAAGAGTGCTTTTCTGAATGGTGTACTGAATGAAGAGGTGTATGTTGAGCAACCTCCTGGATTTGAAGTTGGTGATAAAGTATACCACCTGAAGAAAGCCCTTTATGGCCTGAAGCAAGCTCCGAGAGCTTGGTACGATACACTATCCCAGTTCCTGATAGACCACGGGTTCGTGAAGGGAACAGTGGACAGGACCCTCTTTCGGATCACCTAAGGGGAAGACATTCTCTTGGTTCAGATTTATGTGGATGACATTGTTGGTCCCGAAACGAGAGTGTATGGGGGGGGGGAATACACTGATGTCAGATTTTTCTGAAAGACTCAGAAAAATGCTCTAACGCACTCAGTCAGAATTCTCTGAAGTACTCAGTATGCTGAATGTCCGCAGGGGCAGCAGGGACGGTTCAGTACCGAGTCAGATAAGCTGAGTGTGAGTTAAGTGCTCGGAGGCTCAGTAGAGATAACAAACCTACTGACTGCTCGGAAGCGAGTCAGTTGGACTACTATCTCAGTGAGTCAGAGTACGTGCGGAAAGTGAGCCCTTAGATTCTACTCGTTTTAGTTTCTGAAAACGCTTTCTCTGAGTTGCTTAGTAAATTGGTGGTTAAGGCTGAGTGCACAGTATTCAGATTCAGGATGATTGATTCAGTCCTGAAGTTAAAACCAATGCAGTATGTTCAGTTTAATATGATGACATTTATGATCCTGAACAAAACAGTAAATCAGCACACAGGGGACTTTTTAACGTGGTTCGGAGATAACCAACTCCTACGTCCACGACCTGATTTAACAGGAAGCTATCCTCAAAACCCTGAGGATAGGTACTTCGGTTTTACGTGCCAAGGGACACGAGTAGCCAACTGCCTCTCTTAGGAACTGACCCCTGGGCGTTTTACAAGTCCCAGTCCTTCTAACCAACCTATCTCACACTTTGAGAGGTTTGGTATTCTGGTTTCCAACTAAGATAGCTCTAGCAATACAAATCAGTGCTAAATAATAGAGCTATCGATCTAAGCAAATACAGAGTGAATCCTACTACAACACTAGGGAAATTTAATTGCAGAGTGTTGTTTAAGATATGCTTTGTGTTCTTGGATTCTTGAGAGTTCTCTTGGAAATTTCCCGTTAACCTTAAATGGGTGCAAGGTTCTCCATATTTATAGGCAAGATTCAAAATAGATCCGTTGGAGGAGATCAAATCAAATCTTTCCTATTTTAGGTAGATTGCAGGCTAGAAATACTGTTCGACCTACCCGCCATGCTTATTCTGGCAAGTTGTCACATCACCTGCAACCTTCTGAGACGCATTAAATGCCGCATTAAATGCTGCGCAGACTCCGTGCTTATGTGTCGAAAGATCATTGGCTCTTCGCTATAACGGCTAGTTGACCTTCAGACATTTATCCTTCCTCGTACATTCAATGCTCTGAGCCTCTTGTAATAACTCATTCTAAACGTGTGCCTTAATGGAGTCTTACTGACATTCTTTTTGTCTCTTGTCCCATAGCATAAATAACCTTCTGCTTTGGACTGACATGATTCAGGTGAACTGAACCAAGGCCTAAGTCAGGTCCTATGTGCATTCAGCACGGCCTGAAAGGTTATTCAGCTCAGTATATGTTACCTTTTTGCTTCGGACTTACAAGATTCAGGTGAACTGAACCAAGGCCTAAGTCAGGTCCTATGTGCATTCAGCACAGCCTGATAGGTAATACTTACTCTTTACTGACTGAGTTCTGTCCTGAACATGCTTAGTGTATTCAGTAGAAACATCAGACAATGGTACTTCAGGATTGACTTCAGGATGAATCAGCAGGCTTCGATCTTCAGCTTCAGAACAGACAATCTTCAGCGAGACTGACTGACTTCTTCAGAATGGTTTACGCTTCAGACTTCAGTAAATCGGGTCGACTCCAATATTCTTCAGTCTTCAGCACGGTCCTTCTTTACTGAATCTCTAACCTAACTATCCTGAACTATTTTATCCTGAACACTATACTTAGGCAAATTCATCAGGGGTTTTGGGATCTAATCAAAATACTCAGATTGTCCCAACAATTTCCCCCTTTTTGATGATGCCAAAACCCTTAAGCAAATTCCTATTCATCTATACAATCAACTGACTTAGTCAGTGAGAGTAACTCAGTACCACCTGACGAACTAGGTACTTAGTCTATAAGATGAAAACAAGGAATGGGTTAGTACAGTTCTTGATAAGAATTCAGAAAAGTAAATTCAGGAGTCAACAAGAAGTTGTACTCAGGAAACATAAATAACTTCATTGATTGACAAGAAAATACAAGTATCCTGAAGCTATTACAAAGTTCCTGAACAACTAATCTCCTGAACTAATCTTCATCCTTATTCCAAGCAGTCAGTGGAATCTCGTACATCTCCAGTACTCGATTCAGGACCTGCTTCATCCTGTTCCGATCAGCAACGGCCCCGGCAGCTCGTCCTACTCTGACGACTACTTCAGAAATTGCTTTCCGGTCCAGTTGCTTAGAATTCCTAAAGAGTGGAGGAGGATACTTAATGAATTCCGGAGGAGCGATCTCAACACCTTCAGTGTCAGCATGTCTGATGATTTCAGCCCATAGACCAGGATGCTCCTGTGCCATCCAGTGATGGAGTATGACGTCTTTTTCTTCAGTCTGATCGTCCCATAACCCCACCACATAGAATAGGTATGCCCACCTATTCCGGATCGGAATCCAAACCTCCAGCATCTCAATCGGAATGAAGTCTTCAACAAACTTCTATGGAGGATGACTTTGATCTGTACTGACCACAATCTTCCTCTGAGTCTTTGTCCGAGATCCAGATGATACAGATTTCTTCTTCTGGACCTGGGAAGTCAGATACTCATTAGATTCTTTTAGGCGCTGGATCTGACTGAGCATCGAAATTTCTTTCATTTTTGCTATCTTTTCAGCATCAGTCATCACCAATTTCTTCTGAGTGGTCAGCCCAGATGGCATTATTTGTTCCTCCATCTCCTTATATAAAGGATCGAGAGCCGGATCTTCAGAGGATCTCAACTTCTTCGGATCTGAGCCTTCAGCAGTTTCGATGGCGGCTACGGATCTAGTCCGCAGCCTTCAGTTCCAGGGGAAGTTCTTCTTCTTAGCTTTGCCAGTAGTGGCAATTTGCTTCTTCCCTTCTTCCCCCTTTTTGGCATCATCGTCATTAATACGTTTGACGACTTCATCCACTGACTCCGCCAAAAGATTGAACTGACTATCCATCTCAGTCTGCTTTACCTGCAATTGCCCAATCTGCCCCACCATCCCTCTTAGGCCGATACTGAGCTGATCAACGGCTGAATTGTGTGCAGCCTTCAGTCGACCTTCGAAGTTCTGCATCCTTGAGTCTAGGGCAGATGCAATTTTCTCCTTCTCCTGTGCAGACAACTCCCTCAGCAGGTCCTCCTTCAGTTCAGTTCTTAACTTGACCAATTTCTCATCAACCAGTTGATCAACCTTTTCAGACAGTTGTTGATCCAGAAAGTTGGCAAGTTTAGTCTCCTGCTGAGTCTGCACATCTGATACCATCTGATTGCAGTTCTGAATGGCATCCTTGGCTTGCTCTGAAATGGCAGTTAGTTCTACATTGATTTCAGTCCGAGCTTCGCCAAAGAAATCAATTGCTGCACGCACATCAGTGGCCATATCATTCAGGTCTCTATCTATCCTTTTCATCTTCTTATACAGAGTTCTAGAATCTTTATCAACCCTAATTGCCTTTCGCTCAACGAGAATTACCCTTCTGTGCATATTCGAAAGAGCTCATGAGGAATTTTCAGTGAACATAGCCGCTGGGGTGATCCAGTTTCCTCGAACTCGGATAAGACCTGATCGACCCTCTCCTGAAGCCTCCGCTGCCCCGGGTCCAAGGGGTGCATCATCGGCCGGTGCACTGACTCCCTCAGTGCCACCTTGCTGATCGTCATCAGCAATCACAATCACCTCCGTTTCTGCTTCCTTCTCCTTTCCCTTCACTTCAGCCAACTGAGTCTCGGGCTCAGGATATATTTTGTGAACTGTTCACATAAAATCCACCATTTTGATCAGATGATGTAAAGAGTTAACACCAAAATGATCAAAGAGGGCGGCTTCTAAATCTGCAATGCAGTCCCATCCTCTGGACTCTCCTAGCTGGCTGAGCTCTGACCAAGTGGCATTTCTGATCATGGCAAAAGTGCGGAGTTGCACAACTGCCTCCTTCTGAGCCTCAGTAAGATCAGGGAATCTCCTTTCCACCATCTCAGCAGCCTCTCCCCTTGCAACTATTTCGAAATCTGATAGACTGTTTACATCGGGCACAGGGAAAGGCCATGGTGCTTCAGCCTGAGCTGGTTCAGCAGCCTCTTGCTCAACTCCTCCTTCCTGAGCAGGCTCTTCCAGACCCAAAGTCTGATAGGTTTCAGCAATAGTAAGGATCAGCTCGTTGGGTTCAGGGGAAGCAATCGGGGCAAGTTCAGGAACAGCCTGCGCCTGAGCTGGTTCCTTCTCAACAGATTCAGCAGACTCCTGCGCCTGAGCTGGTTCCTTCTCAACAGCTTCCGCAGAATCCTGCGCCTGAGCTGATTCCTTCTCAACAGATTCAGCAGATTGCATCTCCTGAACCTTCTTCTTTCGCCCAGCTGACCCAGAGTAGAGAAATTTCAGCTTTTGTTGCTTGGGTCTGAAGGTCTCGGATTTATCCTCCGCTGGCTTTGCTGTATCAGACTCTGAAGATTTGCCTGCCTGAGCCTGGACTTTCCCAGTCTTGCTCGCCTGGGCCTTCTTCTTCTGAGTCCGAGGCCTTCTCCTTATGCCAGCTTCATCGGAATATGCTCTGAAGAGATGGATTTTCGCTGGGATCTCGAGTGATTGAGCCTGATCCACATCACCGAGATCCAGAGTCTCCAAGAGCATGGAGATCTTGGTGCCAAAATGCATCTTGGCCTCAAAAGTCGCCTGCCCCTCTGACGAGTACTTGATCTTGCTGGTCTCAGCCACCAGCATTTGGAGGAAGTGACCCTCCCAGTCAAAATTATGCAGAGGGGCGTCGGAAATAGCCATCATTGTGAACAGCTTCGGCCTGGAGATCTGCTCCAATCCTCCAGCAATGCCCATCACTCCCTGACTCGTCAGGTCGAAGAAGTGACGACTTTCAGTCCTCAAGACTGATTTATTCAGGCCGGACTTCAGCACGACATCTCCATCACACAGGGACTGGAGAAAATCCTTCTCATTCCCAAACCCATACTCCACTGGGCTTCGTCCTTTGTTGGGAAGATTAAAAACCTCCTTAATCTTCTCCCGAACGTTGAAGGTGACCCACCTCCTGACCATCTCCTCCTCACCATCCTTTCCCTTTTCACAGGCGGTCAAGGGAATACAAGTTTCCCACTCCTGGGAGACCTTGTTCTTCGCCATCTTCAGGTAGAAGGCCGCAATGAGTCTGGGGTGGAGCCTCTGTGGCTTTGCAGTGACGAACTGCAGAAGACCTGCATTATCAAATAGGTCTCGTACAGGCATAATATCGGGGTGGTTAGAAGAAAAATCCCCATAAGGCTCGTAGTGTATTTCATTTCTTAGATGGAAAAGGTTTCCAAAAAAGGTATCTGCAGAGGGTGAAGCCATGGAAGATTTTAAGAGATTTGAAGAGAATCGGTTTTTAGAGAAGATAAGTTAAGAAAATATTGGGTGCATAAAAGTTTTAACAACACGATCTTCTCTTATTTATAGAAAGAAAAATTCGGTTTTAATCGGACGGTTTAGAAAATAGTAACCTATGGGATTCAATGGACAAGATTTGAGCAGTAAAAAGTATTTTGCCTTTTCGGTTCTTCAAAGATAATTGGTCAAAATTTTATTGATAACTGTTCCCGCCCACAGTGCATTAAATGCACATTAGAGCATGTCCATATTTATTTCAAACAATTTGAATTAAATAATAACCGAATATTAAAACGAACGGCTGGGATCATTTGGCAAATTAAATTGATTTGACAAAGCAGCACAGTGAAAAGGATAATGCACGCAACATTAGATGACTAGACAAAAATCAGGAAACATACCAGTCAGTCAGATATGTATTCTGACTGATACCACTTATTGCCCTATCAGGGTGACAAGCCCTGAACTCTGTGTCCTGAACCTTAGTCAGTCTATACTGATCATCCATTTTGTACTGAATGTTCCCCCTACAACCATTCACATTCTTTCTGAGTTCCCTTCATCCTGAGTCCATATGAGTTATTCCCCCTGACCTTGTGCATTCTTATCAGAGATTCAAACTGAATCACCTAAGCCTGGGTCAAGGAGTCCTAACTCTACTGATAACTCAACAAACCTGGTTTCAGGCAGAGCCTTAGTCAGGATGTCAGCTCTCTGTTTTTCAGTAGGGACTCTCTCCATCCTGATGTCCTTCTTTTCAACATGATCTCTGATAAAGTGATGCTTGATGTCTACATGCTTACACCTAGTATGTAAGACTGGGTTTTGGGATATGGCAATGGCACTATTATTGTCACAATAAATTGGGACTTCAGTGGCCTCAACTTGGTAGTCTCTCAGTTATTGTTTCAGCCAAAGAATCTGAGAGTAACAACTGCCTGCCGCCATATACTCAGCCTCAGTAGTAGACGTTGCAACACTGGTTTGCTTCTTAGAAAACCAAGAGATCAGTTTACTCCCTAGAAACTGACATGTGCCTGTAGTTGATTTCCTATCAAGTCTACAGCCTCCATAATCAGCGTCTGAATAGCCAGTCAGTTCTAGGTTGTCATCAGAGGGATACCAAAGTCCTAAGTTGACTGTACCTCTTAGGTATTTCAGAATCTTTTTGGCACTCTCTAAATGACTCTTCTTTGGATCAGACTGATACCTTGCACAAACTCCAACTGCATAAGTGATGTCAGGACGACTAGCAGTCAGATATAATAAAGATCCTATCAGTGCCCTATATTCAGTCTGATTTACTGAGGCTCCTTCTTTGTCAGGATCCAGCTTCTCATTTGTGTTCATGGGAATGCGTGAGACTCTGCTGGACTGAACTCCAAATTTCTGAATCAAGTCCCTCGCATACTTGGACTGATTAATGAAAATTCCGGAGTCAGTTTGCCTGACTTGGAGACCCAGAAAGAAATTCATTTCTCCCATCATTGACATCTCAAATTTCCCAGTCATCAGCTTGGAAAATTTCTCACAAAGCTTCAGATTAGGAGATCCAAATATTATGTCATCCACATAAATCTGAACCAAGAGAATGTCTTCCCCTTCGGTGATCCGGAAGAGGGTCCTGTCCACTGTTCCTTTCACGAACCCGTGGTCTATCAGGAATTGGGATAATGTATCATACCAAGCTCTCGGAGCTTGCTTCAGGCCATAAAGGGCTTTCTTCAGGTGGTATACTTTATTACCAACTTCGAATCCAGGAGGTTGCTCAACATACACCTCCTCATTCAGTACACCATTCAGAAAAGCACTCTTTACGTCCATCTGATACACTTTGAATTTCTTGAATGTTGCATAAGCCAGAAACAACCTGATTGCTTCTAATCTTGCGACTGGAGCAAAGGTCTCATCATAGTCGATACCTTCGGCTTGACAGTAACCTTTTGCTACAAGTCTGGCCTTATTTCTGACAACAACATTCTTCTCATCCCTCTTGTTCTTGAAAACCCATTTGGTGCCAATAACATGTTGACCCCTAGGTCTATCCACTAACTCCCAAACCTGATTCCGCTCAAACTGATTGAGCTCATCCTGCATGGCTAGGATCCAGTTGGGATCAGCTAGAGCTTCTTCTATGCTTGTAGGTTCCTGATCACTCAGGAAGCAACAAAACATAGCGCTTTCACCAAAGGACAACCTCGTCCTGACCCCCTCATTGATATCTCCAATGATATCAGCCAATGAGTGATCATCTAGCCATCGCCTCCTGCTGACTGGAGCACTGGGATCTATTGACGTTCCATTGCCTGATCCTGAAACATTAGTCTTGACAATGATAGGCAAAGAAGCGGAACGAGCAAGAACAGGGGATACTGAGTCATTTCCTGAGGGTTGACCAATATCAAAGAAATTGTTTCCCCCTACAGTGTTGGACTCAGTAACTGTCTCAGGTGCAGAAGCATCATCACCGACAGTACGTACCTCAGGTTGAGTCTGTCCCTCCGTCTGAGACTCAACGTTTTCCGAGGCAGGGGCTTGCTGAGGGTTGGCCTGAAGTCCATCCTGATCTTCATCATCATCATCCCATCCCTTAGGAGCACTGACAAGTTTGATCTTGAATTCAGGATTCTTCAGACTCAGTCTTGTTACCCTTTTGGTAATTCCCTCAGTATCAGGACTTGGAACCTATTTCCTATGCACTGATGCAGTCTCATCAAACACAACATGAGGTGTTTGCTCCACACAAAGGGTCCGACAGTTATACACCCTGAAAGCTTTACTGACTGAGGAGTATCCTAAGAAAACTCCCTCATCAGATTTGCTATCAAAGGCTTTCAGCTGGTCTTTCCCATTGTTCAGGATGAAACACTTACACCCAAAAATATGGAAATAAGAGATGCGAGGTTTCCTCTTGTTCCAAGTTTCATAAGATGTCTGAGCATGTTGTTTGTTCAGCATAAATCAGTTCTGAGTGTAGCAAGCAGTGTTGATTGCTTCAGCCCAGTACTTCTTGGGCAGTCCTGATTCAGCCAACATGGTCCTGGCAGCTTCCTTCAGGGTTCGATTCCTTCTTTCAGCTACCCCATTCTGCTGAGGGGTCCTAGCTGCAGAAGTCTCATGAGCTATACCATGGTTAGTACAAAAGTCAGTTATAATGGAGTTTATAAACTCGGTTCCTCGATCTGATCGGATCCTGACTATGCTCTGACCCTGTTCAGTACTCAATTGCTTGAGTAACTCTGGAAGCTTTACCTGTGTCTCCTTTTTGTTCAGCAAGAAAATAACCTATGTGTACCTGGAATAGTCATCAACAACAACAAGGGTATATTTCCTACCATTTATGCTGACAGGAGTAACTGGACTAAAGAGATCCATGTGCAGAAGCTGAAGCACTCTGTCAGTAGAGAAGGCTTCCTTCACCTTGAATGAGGCTTTGGTTTGCTTGCCTTCCTGACATGCTCCGCACACGTGGTCTTTGCTAAAAACTTCATTAGGCAGACCATCTACAAGAGAAAGTCTAGATATTTTGTTAATAATCTTGAAGTTTAAGTGACTCAGACGTTTATGCCAAAGCCAACTGAGCTCAGAGGAGCTCTTAGCGACCAGACAGGTTTCAGGAGGACTGCACTTAAAGTCAGCAAAATATACATTGCCCCTCCTGACACCTGTAATCAGAACCTGCAGTGTAGATTTGTCCTTCACAAGACACATGTTAGATGTAAATTCTACACTATATCCTCGGTCACAAAACTGACTGACCGAGAGTAAGTTATGTCTCAGTCCCTCAACATATGATACATTCAGTACACGGACAGAGCCAATAACAAGGGTTCCGAATCCTCTGGTGAAACCTTTAGAGTTATCACCAAAGGTTACCTGCGGGCCTTCTTGAGCTACATAATCCTGAAGGAGATCACGAAATCCGGTCATGTGCCTGGAACATCCTGAGTCCAAGTACCAGTCCTTCATCAGATCCTCCTTCTTCTTCTTGTAGCCTGTAGCGACCTGAAAAGAATCAGGCCTCAGGTACCCATCTAGTATTGGGTCCTACTGAGTCATCCATACCCTTTGGGATCCAGATTTGTCTAACAATTCTGACAGCATCAGAAGTGTAGATCTGTTTCCCTGAAATGTCAACATACACAGTTCTCTTCTTCCTTTATGCCTGGGAAGTTGAGGGTGTATGGGTGTCAGCCTGTGGTTCAGGAGCCCTATATTGATTCCTTGAGGTGGGCCTCCTGTTCCTCCTTGGCCTGGGTGCATTGGGCTGAGCTTGATCCCTAGAAGGAGCAGCTTGAGCCTGACCTCTTGGCACTTGAGGTCTAGCCTGAGTGTTTCTGGAGTCAGGTCTCCATTGCCTTTCAGAGGCCACCTGGTTTGTCCTTCTTCTTTGAGAATTGGGACGCTCCTGATGGGCTCTGTGCCCTGTCTGAGAAATCTGAACCTCAGTAGTCCTAGGTCTTGCCTGAGGTTTCCTTTGTCCTGAGTTCCTTTTGTTCTGAACATTTCTAGGCTGGGCCTGAGAAGTGCTAGGAACAAAATTCTTCCCAGTTTGAGGATTCCTAGGCTGGGCCTTGGAGTTCCCTTGGTCTGTCTTCCTAGACTCAGGATGAGAAACTTTGACCTTTTCCTTAGGTTTTTGTCTTGGTTTCTCAGTCCTTTGCCTGACAGGTTCAGCAGGCATTTTCTCCTTCCCTTTGCCTTTATTCAGATGAGCAACACTTGAGCTCTTGTCATCAGTTAGGGCAGGGACAAACTTTTTCTGAGAGTTGCTCCCTGAAGCACCTCTCTTCTTCTTGCCCTTTGGGTCTTTTGTGGCATCATAGCCTAACCCAGTTTTAGCACCATCAGTCAGCTGAGAGAAACTTGTCAACTCATCAACCACTTGGGTAGATGTGTATAACTTCTTCAGCTTAACCTCAAGATGCCCATTTGTTTCTTTCAGGGCCTCAATTTCAGTGGTGTATTGAAGCACCAATTCTGAATGAGCTTTCTCTTTTGAGATCAGCTCAAGATCCCAAGCAGTTTGCTCAGCACAAAGGCGAGCTTGCCACTCAGTTTCGAGCATCATTCTTAGAGCAGTTCGCTCAATTATCAGTTGTTCCTGAGCAAGGAACAAATCAGTATCACGAGTCTCAATCAGCGAGCTGATTACACCCTTCAGTCTTTCTACCTCCAGTGGAGCTTCATCATGCTTATTCCTAGCATGAAGTAGCTCCTCCTGAAGATGTACTAATCTGAGGGCTTCCTCAGTATCTCTTACTCTGAGAGACTCAGTTAACCGATCATTCTTATCACTCAGTTGTGCGTTCACATCCACTGTGTGAGTATGAGTCTCCTGCAGCCTTGAGAAGTCAACCATCAAATGCTCTAGTGCGAGCTGAAGGTCGAGTTCTCCTGCTGAATCTGAGCTAAACTCAGGTGCGTGATCAGGAGAAGAGGCAGAAGAACATACCTCATCATCTGCCATCAGGCAGAGGTCATCATACTCCTCATCTGAGAAGAGTTCAGGGGACCGGCGTCCAGGGCCATCTGAATCTGAGGAATCCTCAGCAAGCAACGCTCTCCTGTCTGATGCCCTGAGCTCTCTCTTGGCTCTCTGATCTTCTCGCTCACGAGCACTGAGCTCCGGACAATCATACTGATAATGTCCGGTCTTTTTGCAGTGGTAGCACTGATCTACATCAGAAGAAAGCTTCTTGTCAGTGTACCTTTTATCAGATGATTCCCTCCTGCTCCCTGATGAACTTTCAGGTTTGGAGCTGGATCTTCTGGGCTCATCCTCTCTCCTCTTTTCATCTCTGCGTCGCTCAGGCTCATTGCGATCCCTCCTGGAATCTGAACCTCTTCTTTCTTCTCTCCGGGGGCTAGATCTCCTGGGGCTGGAGTACCTGCGATCACGGGTGTCAGTATAAAATTTCTTATACCTGCCGAAACGAGAGTTCAATTTCTCGAATCGCCGTGCCATCAGGCTGTAGTCCAAGGCTAGCTCATCTTTGTTCATGTCTTTCAGAGACTTGGAGCCAGATCCAGCCTCAGGCTCAGGAGTAGCTTTAAGAGCCACGCTCTTTTCCTTTTCAGATGTCTTCTCCTCACTAACTTCCTCACTGACAACACCCATCTTCTTCCTCTTATCGTGGTCAAATTCCAGAGCCTTCAACTCTGAGAATAGGTGAGAGTGAGTGATATTTGTAAGGTCCTGAGTGTTTTTCAACAAAATTACTCCTGTGTCCCATCTTTCAGGGAGACAGTTTAGGATTTTAGAAGACACCTCCCTCTTGGGAAACTCCTTCCCAAGGGTTGCTAGCTCGTTCATCATCTTAATGAACCGAGCTTCCATCTGATCGATGGACTCTCCCTCTAGCATCTTGAAGGCCTCAAACTTCCTGATAGCAAGATCTCTCTTATTCTCCTTGATCTTTTCTGATCCTTCACTCATCTCCCTCAGGGTATCCCAGATCTCCTTAGCTGTCCTCAGATGCATAAGCCTGACCGAGTTCTCGTAAGAAACGGTGTGGAGTATAATGTTCTTGGTAACATTATCCAGTCCGATTTGCTTAATCTGATCAGAATTAAGCGGGGACCTCTCCACTTCTTCATCTCCGGTGGCTGGAACAGGGACATTGCCAGCAACAGGCCAAGTCGTCTGAAGATTTCTCATAAATCTGATTGGGCCATGTTCAATCACCTGTGGCATCTGATCATGAATAGAGTAGAGATGTGCAAGTACCCTGAATTTCCAATAGTCATAATTGTCAATAGAGAATTCAGGAAGATTGCCCTCGAGGCGTTTAGAACCGGATGCCATGATATGCAGTTTTTCAGAAACAAGATCAGTTCAGTAGACCACCAAAAGTTTCCCCTTAGAAACTGCTGGTAAACAAAGTCAGTGATCTTTTGAACCACTGCTCTGATACCACTTGTTGGTCCCAAAACGAGTTAAATCAGTGTATGGGGGGAATACACTGATTTCAGATTTTTCTGAAAGACTCAGAAAAATGCTCTAACGCACTCAGTCAGGATTCCCTGAAGTACTCAGTATGCTGAATGTCCACAGGGGCAGCAGGGACGGTTCAGTAACGAGTCAGTTAAACTGAGTGTGAGTAATATGCTTGGAAGCTCAGTAGAGATAACAAACCTACTGACTGCTCAGAAGCGAGTCAGTTGGACCACTATCTCAGTGAGCCAGAGTACGTGTCGAAAGTGAGGCCTTAGATTCTACTCGTTTTAGTTTCTGAAAACGTTTTTTCTGAGTTGCTTAGTAAATTGGTGGTTAAGGCTGAGTGCACAGTATTCAGATTCAGGATGATTGATTCAGTCCTGAGGTTAAAACCAATGCAGTATGTTCAGTTTAATATGATGACAGTTATGATCCTGAACAGAACAGTAAATCAGCACACAGGGGACTTTTTAACGTGGTTCGGAGATAACCAACTCCTACGTCCACGACCTGATTTAACAGGAAGCTATCCTCAAAACCCTGAGGATAGGTACTTGGGTTTTACGTGCCAAGGGACACGAGTAGCCAACTTCCTCTCTTAGGAACTGACCCCTGGGCGTTTTACAAGTCCCAGTCCTTCTAGCCAACCGATCTCACACCTTGAGTGGTTTGGTATTCTTGTTTCCAACTAAGATAGCTCTAGCAATACAAAACAATGCTAAATAATAGAGCTATCGATCTAAGCAAATACAAAGTGAATCCTACTACAACACTAGGGAAATTTAATTGCAGAGTGTTGTTTATGATATGCTTTGAGTTCTTGGATTCTTGAGAGTTTTCTCTTGGAAATTTCCCGTTAACCTTGAATGGGTGCAAGGTTCTCCATATTTATAGGCAAGATTCAAAATAGATCCGTTGGAGGAGATCAAATCAAATCTTTCCTATTTTAGAGTAGTTGCAGGCTAGAAATACTGTTTGACCTACCCGCCATGCTTATTCTGGCAAGTTGTCACATCACCTGCAGCTATTGAGTCGCATTAAATGCCGCATTAAATGCTGCGCAGACTCCGTGCATGCGTGTCGAAAGATCATTGGCTCTCCGCTATAACGGCTAGTTGACCTTCAGACATTTATCCTTCCTCGTACATTCAATGCTCTGAGTCTCTTGTTAATAACTCAGTCTGAACGTGTCTTAATGGAGTCTTACTGACATTCTTTTTGTCTCTTGTCCCATAGCATAAATAATCTTTTGCTTTGGTCTTACATGATTCAGGTGATCTGAACCACGGCCTGAGTCAGGTCCTATGTGTATTCAGCACTGCCTGATAGGTTATTCAGCCCAGTATGTGTAACCTTTTTGCTTCGGACTTACAAGGTTCAGATAAACTGAACCAAGGCCTAAGTCAGGTCTTAGGTGCATTCAGCACAGCCTGATAGGTAACACTTTACTCTTCACTGACTGAGTTCTGTCCTGAATATACTCAGTGTATTCAGTAGAAACATCAGCCACTGGTACATCAGAATAGTCTTCAGGGTGGATCAGCAGGCTTCGATCTTCGGCTTCAGAATAGACAATCTTCAGCGAGACTGACTGACTCCTTCAGGATGGTTTACACTTCAGACTTCAGTAAATTGGGTCGACTCCAATATTCTTCAGTCTTCAGCATGGTCCTCCTGTACTGAATTACTAACCTAACTGTCCTGAACTATTTTATCCTGAACAACTATACTTAGGCGAATTCATCAGGGGTTTTGGGATCTAATCAAAATATTCAGATTGTCCCAACAGTGATAATTGAGAACCCGAGTTCACCGTAAACTCGGGTTCATATAAGTTTTTTTCCATTTTAAAATCATTATTTCGAGGCTAAACACTTAAATTATATGGTCTTTTAAAATGGTAGTACAAACTTAAAATATGGTGATAAACCTGTACTCCGATATCAAGGTTTGAGTTATCATTTCTTCAATAAAAAAAGTAAACTATTAATTTTATTACAATTAATATTAGGTAATTATTATATGAACATGATTTGTCATACTAATTAAAATGAAATAATTATTTTGAAAAAAATTAAAATAACAACTATATTTAATTGATCAAGAGTATAAAGAGTCTCATAAAAAATATCAAATATCAAATATCAAATAATTAACATATAATCATCATTACTATTTAAATTATTCACATTTAATATAGAAACCATATATTAAAACGTAAATATAAAGCATCAAGTTTATAAAAAAATTAAAGTACCATATTTAATCTAGAGTATAAAAAATTCGCATAATAATTCATATCACAAACTAAAATTCATATATACACTGCGGGTATTATTAATTATACCGTTACTATTACTATTAATTAATTAATAGTAATTATTATTATTGCTAGTACTCTTCTTATAATTATTAATTATTACTATTGCTATATTACTGTTTGTTCCTGATCCTACTAACAAAGCAATACATAATACAAGCTCTTTTATTATTAGTTCTACTACTATTACTACTATTTCTAGCTATTGTATATTATTGATGCTGTTATGTTGTATATTTACAAAACAGAGTTAATTAACTCTTCATTAAAATACACATTTTGAGTGAAATTTACAACACTTCTCTCCGATGAAGTTGCATAAATGATATTTTCAATAATACATTTTATACAGTTTGATGTATATTTATGGTTGTTTTTTTTTTTTTTTTGGTAAAAACGGTATTTTTTATTTTACGAATGAAAATTAAATTGAATACCATTATAAACAATTTAAACTCAATCAAGCATCGTCTATCACAGTAATCTCATTCTTTGATTTGAAAATAACTGTAAGTCTGCAACAATGCAATCCTCCCCAAAATAGTTGACCGCTTGTAATACACATATCATTTTAGAAAAAAACTTATATAGAAATTTTTACGGTAAAAATTTTCAAAAATAAATTATAATGAAAAATTAGTTAACGCGCGCCCACCTGCGTAAGCCCCCTTCCCATACTCGCGGTAATATGTTCAGGGGCGGAACATACTTCCTCCCAGGTTATAAATTATAACAAAGCATATCCCATTAAGTTTTTCAACTTTTTTATTTATTTTTTGAGGATTAAAAAAAAATCAAATAATAGTATAAAATAATGTTGGGAGAAATCCTAGCAGTCCCTGCCTTGGAGGCGAGCTGCGCTTAAGTCCACTAGTTCGCTCGATTAAAAGCATAGTTGTGTAACACCCGTGGCGCTGCAGCTAGATATTGGGTTTAAAGGAATTGATTGTACTACTCATACCAACAAGGTGCATCTTCTTTTCTGGTGCCCATTGTGAAAGAACTCTAAAGTTAAATGTGCTTGATTTGGAGCAATTTCATGATGGGTGACCCCCTAGGAAGTTCTCAGGGTGCGTGCGAGTGTGCCTTGGAGGCGAGCTGCGCTCAAGTCCACTCGTTCGCTCGATTAAAGGCATAGTTGTGTGCCACCTGTAGTGCTGCAGCTAGATATTGGGTTTAAAGGAATTGATTGTACTACTCATACCAACAAGGTGCGTCTTCTTTTCTGGTGTCAATTGTGAAAGAACTCTAAAGTTAAACGTGCTTAGTTTGGAGCAATTTCATGATGAGTGACCCCCTGGGAAGTTTCAGTTCTACTCAACGCAGCCGATCCAACAAATAAATTAAAAGATGTACTTTTAATTTGTGTTACTATATGAACAAATACATGTTACTATAAGGAAAAATATAGTATTACTTTCTAGATCAAACATTTTTATTATATATATATATATATATATATTTATATAAAATAAATATTTTTCATAGAATATAAGATAAATGTATATTAATATAAGAAAAAATATTAATTTTTTTATAAATATTTATTTATTTTTATAAAAATATTTATTTTTTCACATAATAATAAAAAGTGTGTTATTACATGAATGATAAAGCATTACACCTAAATTTAAAGGGATGTTGATTAAATTAAAAACACATATTTATTCTTATAAAAATACATTTTGTTCTTATAGTAACACGCATTTGTCCATATAGTAACACACATTTGCCCATATAGTAACACAAATTGAAGAGCGAATATGTGTTACTATTAGAGAAAATGTGTGTTACTATCTTATAAAATATTATTATTTTACATATATTCATTTGTTTTTATAGAATAAATAATTTTTCACATAATCTAAGAACAAAATATGAGTTACTATAAGAACAAATATTGATTATTAACAAATATTTACTTATTTTTATATAAATAATTATTTTTTTCATATAATAACATATGTATTATATGAAAAAATATACCTAGATTTAAAGGGATGATGAATAAATTAACAAACACATATTTATTTTCATAAAAATATATTTTGTCCATATAGTAACACACATTTGCCCATATAGTAACACAAATTGAGAGACAAATGTGTGTTACTATTAGAACAAATATGTGTTACTATCTTATAAAATATTGTTATTTTACATATATTCATTTGTTTTTATAGAATAAATAATATTTCATATAATGCAAGAGCTGAATGGTTGTTACTAGAAGAAAAATATTAATAATTCACAAATATTTATTTTTTCATATAATAACATATATGTATTAAATGAAACAATATAACAAGATTTAAAGAGATGATGAATAAATTAAGAAATACATATTTATTCTCATAAAAATATATTTTATCCTTATAGTAACACACATTTGCCCATATAATAACACAAATTGAGAGATAATTGTGTGTTACTATTAGAGCAAATGTGTGTTACTGTAAGATCAAATATATATTACTATATGTATAAATATATATTTGTAATATATTATTATTATTATTATTTGAATATTTTTTAAGAAACAGAATAATTTTTAAAATATTAAAAGTTAAAATAAAGTTAAAAAGAATGGTTACCAACAGGAAGGGGAGATTAGCTTTAGTATGCATGCGGATATACATGATTGGGTTGGGAAAATTAGTATACGTGAGTTTGTTTGCTGCGAGAATGCGCGTGGGTCGGTTCTTTTTAATTATATATATTAGAAAATTTCTACGGTAGAAATTTTTATACAAGTGTTGCTCATCATTTTATTATTTTTTTATCAGTATTCTTGACTAATTTTAAGCCAATGAATTAGTATGGTTACTGGTTAGACCATATATGAAAAGCAAAAAAAAAAAAATTCTGCCAGAATTTTATACATAAATTTAGCAAAATACTACTTTTAAGTTTGCATTTTGAATGTTGAATAACAATTGAATAAAGAAATTAAGAAAACTGAAGAACACAAAGATTTACGTGGTACGATCAAAATTGATCTACATTCACGGATGAGGCATCTCTCTCACTAATTGATCGAAGAAGATACAAATTACAAGTATTTAATCATGAATGGAAACTCTCTCTCTCTCTCTCTCTCTCTAAGTTTCTGAGAATTTTCTGTGTATCTAATGATGTGTCATACTACCCATATGTGCGCATATATATAGATATATATATATATATATATATAAGCACTAATTAATCCTTGTGCTCGTAACCAACTAACAAGAAACTGCTACAGTTACAACCAAAAATGAATAATGATCTGAGCCCAACGGTTTTCAATCTTGATTCCTCAAAACCTCGCGTAAATTGCCCAACTGGAAGTTTAAACTGCTTAATAACTGAATCGTGATTCACATCTGCTGATTTGATAACATGTCCTCTGCTGAAGACTCAGATAGTTCTTCGCCTGACTCATCAGCTGACCCCCTCAGCTAATTTCATCAGCAGACCCATCGCCTGACCAATCATCCTGACCATTCATCCTGACCAACTCAGCTAACTTCCTCAGCTGACCCAACAAAAGACCTCAGCAGACTTACCAGATGACCTCAGCAGATGACCCTTCCGCAGACCTATCAGCTGATTCTCAGCTGAGAGTATTAAACTCAATTAACAGTAGGACATTGCTCATCTGATCTTTATTTCACTTTCTTTGTACCCATAACATTGAAAAATAACAATCATTATGTTTTGTGTTTTTTTAATTATAAAATTAAATATCACTAAAAAGATTGTAAAGAGAATTACAAAACTCTTTATATTGGATAATTTGAGATGATTAAATTTATTAGGGACAAGCTCTTCATTGGGAATTTTAAATGATTATATTAATGTTTTTTATTCACCTCTTTTTCATTCTTTTTAACCAAATTTACAATATTTTAGATCAAAATACCAGTTAATTAGAACCCTTTTTTTCGACGAACACCATATTAAGTGAAAGATAACACTTAAAAAAAACATAAACAAAGAGAAATTTAAAGAGTGTTAAGAAGCTGGAAGCAACCCTCCTTAAAAGAGGGCTCAAAAACTAGACCCTAATCTAGCTCGGCCCTCGTTCGTAGGCGAGGAGGAAGTGCCTCACGCACTAGACAAGGGGATGCCAAAAAAATTAATTCAAGTTTGATTCCATACCAATTCTTTGTTCCAATTAATTCATGCTTGACTCCTAATTGAATTTTTCCATTCCACTCGTGAGAATGAAAAAATCAAAATCAAAATTTTATGTTAAGGTTATTTCAGTATTCACTTGTAAAAATGGTAAAAAAATAAAAATAAAATAAAATTAAAGGGAGTAGGTTTCTTATGCACCAGTTACACCGTGCAACTCAAGTTCATTTTAAAAAGTTGCACAATTTATTACTGAAAAGTTACACCATTAAAAATACACTTTTCAGTAATAACATTTGTAACTTTTCAGTAGTATTTTGTGTAACTTTTTAAAAATGAAATTGAGTTGCACGGTGTAACTGGTGCATACAAGACTAAGCCAATTAAAGGTAGCCAAGTTTTTTTTTTTTTACGGAAGAAACAATATAGTGAAGTTAGAACTGATAGAAAAGGGAGAATTTTATCTCTTTAACTTATTTCGTGAAAACTCCTATTCTTACAGCTAATTCTACTTCAAAAAAAAAAAATCTATTGCGTCAAGAATTTTTATTTTACTAGGATCCACATGTTGTTTAGAGTTATTGCACTGGAGTGTGTTAAGCCGTTATTTATTGGTTTTAATTGATGTTGGGATGTTTATCTTTTGTGCTGGTTGGGGACCTATCTGGTCGGAATGTCAGCATATAAAATCCTATTCCACCCAGTCGAGTCTATCTAGGCATGTTATCCCTATTATGGATAACATGTTTAGTATAAGGAATTAGTGTGGCTCAAATTCCCATATCATTCCTGTTGCAAGAAGACAACTTGGAAACACATATAGGTCCGACAGAAATGTTTTTCAATTGTATTTATTCACAAATAAATTGTTGAAGTTTTTCTTCTTTACAAGCTAATATTGGATTATTCACAAAATATGGTCGGAAAATAATGCATATTAAAAAATTAATTATAGACGAGTTTTGAGATAGACAAAAGAATGTTACGAATCGTGCACGAAATGTGCACCCAAAAAATGTGCATCAATTTTATTTCAACTTTATTTGATAAACATAAATTGTAAATCAATTAATGAAGGAAGCAAGTGTCATCTCCAATATTTGGGGAGCATCCGTGGCGATACCTCTATTTAAACATCTTAGTGTGCTCGTTAGCTCAGTTGATAGTAAACATCTAATCCCATACATACTTGTCTCTTTAACTCAATACAATATATATACGAAATAATTTAATAAATATTTTATCTTACTAGAGGGACTGGGTCTTTTGGTTTATGCTGAACAACTTCCATGTGAGACTGGGGCCTACTATGGTTCCAGTCAAGTGAAGTCTTATAATTTTCTTCATTTACCTTTTTTTAATAGGTGTCATGTGTAGGGGTCTAAGGTCTTTTTTCAGAGTCCAAGATAGAAAGTCAATTCAATTATCATAATGATAATTGAAAGACTTGGTGGAAATTAGAATGGACTTTATTAAGTTCTTTTACGCACTAATATCCACATATTGTTTTGAATTATTGCACTAGAGTGTGTTTAGCCGTTATCTGTTGGTTTTAACTACTGTTGGGATGATTATCTTTTGTGCTGGTTGGAGATCCTATCTGGTCAGAATGCCAGCACAAAATCCTATTCTACCCTGTCTAGTCCATCTAGGCATGTTATCCCTCTTATGAATAATATGTAATATTATAAATTAGCGTGATTCAAATTCCCATATCATTCATGTGGCAAGAAGACGGCTTGGAAACACATATAGGTCCAATAGAAATTCCTTACAATTGTATTTATTCACAAACAAGTTACTTCATTTAGTTTTTCTTCTTTACAAGCTAATTATTGGATTTATTCAGAAAATATGGTTGAAAAATAATACATATTAAAAAATTAATTATAATCGAGTTTTGAGATTGACAAAAGACTGTTGCGAATCGTGCATGAAATGTGCACGCACAAAATGTGAATCAATTTTATTTGGTAAGCATAAATTGTAAATTAATTAATAACATTGCACTTAAATTTAATGTTTAATATGAAAAAAAGAATATGTCCATGAGGTGTGAAAGCCAAGAACCTTATGAACTGAAGCTCAAAACCTAATTCTTCATCAACTTCTCCATTAAGAAAAGCATTATCAACATCGAGTTGATGCAAAGGCCAAGAATAAGTAAGAGCTACAAATAAAACAATTCTTATTCTATATGTTGCACTTAAAGTCTCAGTATAATCAAAACCAGGTTATTGAGTGTAGCTTTTTGCAACAAGTCATGCTTTGTGTTTCCAAATAGATTCATCCGTATTTCACTTCAAGTTCTCCTTGAAGTAAAATTGATCCTTCACGAGACAAAACTCAGGGTGAAATTTATCATTATCAACATCAAATTTAGAGACACTTAGGAGATTCTTTCTTATATTAGGAACATGCATGCAATAGGGGCAGAAACAATAGAACTTCCCTATTCTGGACATTGATATTCAGAACCAACATGTCTGTTGGTACAAAGTCTCATAGATTCTGCACCTCCATATATGTATATAAAGCATTTCGTCCTCATTTCTAATAGAGTGAGTTGATGCATTCAACAGTGTTTCATTAAACATGTACTTTCTACTGCATTACTTTAGCTCTAGATTGAGTAGAAAAACTTGTCTTTATTTTTGTAGAGGAGTTCAAACCAATAGTACTGATAAGAAGATCTTCAGACAATGAAGATATGAGCCATGCCACTATTAGTTGGTCTTGTTTTATCCAACTCACATATTCCGTGTTTAGAGTGTCTTCAAAATCAATGTACTGTGGTGGACACTCATTTTCTCCGGTGCTAATTTAGTTTCCGCGAGCAACTCTTGTCTGGATGGGTAGAGATGGCGAGAAACATTTTGCAACATCTTTTAGCATGTTTAGCAGCACTTTTAGTCCTTTAATTTACTCATTCCGTGCGTGACTAACTTTCTTTCTTTTCATAGTCGCAACTTGGTTAATTTTCTCTTTAGATGTAACTTAATCAAGGTATCTTAGCATGTAGGTTAATTATTTGTATCAATAATACATATTTAGTTAGTAGTGGCATTGCCAAAAGTATAAAATGAGTGATATATAATTTTTTAATATATTCATCATATAAGTTTAAGTGTATATTTAATTTATATATATTCAAAATTTTATATTGTATTCTCTTACCTTCAATTGCTTAGATAATTTTACACTTTCAATAATCTCTTATTTACACTTCATTATGCTTTTTAGCAATAAACTCAACTCCCTTCAATAAAGTATAGCATACCAATATACCCTCAATTTTACATTTTTTAATACTATTAAACAATTTTTCATTAAAATTTTGCACTCTTTTATATTATTAATAATGTAAATTGTAACATACAAAATAATTGAATTCATATATATAAATTATATTTTAATTTATGGGCCTAATTTCTTAAGTTGATTCTGGTCTTGTAATATCTAGGATGTGCCCTAATAAGATGATTTGCATAATTTTTAATCTCCAGAATTAATGTTTTACCTCTACATGTTACCTTCCTATCCCATAAGTCAAACAAATATTTACTCTCTTTGTCAAATAATCCTAGTATTCAGCTTAAAGCAAAATTCCTGCAGACGCAATGAATGAGTCTATCTACTACCCAACAGGCCAAACAGACATATACATGTAAGCTGAATATTTGTTTTTTTTTAGTCAATCACCATATCGATTTAGCTTAATTTTATGATAATTTGAGACTGAAATTGAGCAGCTAAATTAGTTACGTGACTAATTTATTCCATCAATAAGTTATGGAACTTTTTATAAAAAGTAAAAAAAGTTATGGAACAGTTTTATCAAAGATTTAATCCAAAGCACTTCACATGCTACATATGCGAGGCTCCTATACACGACCTCGATACAATGACTTGTTTCTTTGAGCTCAATAAGCGAGATCCCTCAAAGAAAAAAAAAATACACACCTGCAAAGGTCATTATATCGAGAGATTTGGGGTATTGTATGTGAGTTCAAAGTCAGACAGCTAGATATCTCAAGATCCTTTTAACTGCCTTCCAATGATTGTCTAGAGGATGTTGCATACATTAACAAACTTTGCTTACAGCATAGCATATATCAGGTCATCTAGAGGATGTTGCATACGTTGACACACTTTGCTTACAACATAGCATATTAGGTCATCTAGAGAATGTTGCATATGTTGACACACTTTGCTTACAACATAGCATATATCTAGTTCTTTATCAACTTTCATACTAGTGTTTAATATAAAGAGAAGAATCTGCCCATGAGGTGTGAAAGCCAAGAACCTTATGAACATTAGCTCAAAACCTGGTTCTTTATAAACTTCTCCATTAAGGAAAGCATTATCAACATCGAGTTAATGTAAAGGTAAAGAATAAGTAAGAGCGAGAGATAAAACAATTCTTATTCTTATAGTAACTGGCTTTACCACATGTTATTATAAAAGTCTCAGTATAATCAAAACCAGCCTATTGAGTGTAGCTTTTTGCAACAAGTCTTGCTTTGTGTTTCAAAATTGATCCATCAACTTTTCACTTCAAGTTCTCCTTGAAGTAAAATTGATCCTTCACTAGACAAAACTCAGGGTGAAATTCACCATTATAAAGAGCAAATTTAGAGACCCTTATGAGATTCTTTTTTATATTAGGAACATGCTATAGGTTTATTAGGGGTAGAAAATAGTGAACCTTGATATTCAGAACCATCATGGCAGTTGGTACCAACTCATAGATTCTGCACCTCCATAGTTGTATATAAAGCATATGATATTCATTGCTAATAGAGTGATCTGATGCATTCAACAACCTTTCCTTCCCCCATTGAAGTTGTGCTCTCTACTGCATTACTTTAGCTCTATATTGAGTAGCAAAACTTGTCTTTATTTCATTGGACGAGTTCAAACCAACAGTACTAATAAGAAGATCTTCAAACAATGAAGAGATGAGCCATGACACTATTAGTTGGTCTTGTTTGATCCAACTCACACATTAGAGTTTCTTCATTATTAGTATACTGTGGTGGACACTCATTTTCTCCAGGGTCATGCCCTGCCTTCTAATGTAAGCAAGAACTTGTTGTTTTCAAACAAGATAATTTCCTTCATTGAGCTTAACTGATACTGGTTGATGTGAAGAAGAAAATAAGATACGTGAATGAGATTGAGAAATCAAACTTTTAGAGACATTAGGTTCTCCCTAAATGCTCTTATACCATAATAAAAATAAATTAGAAGAATTTTCTTTTCATTTGTTAGTTAAAGTTACAACTGCTTTTGGTTCATATATATAACCAATGTGGAAACTTTTAGATCCTATAGTGTTATTGTGATATAATTGGTTGTAACTAAAAGTCATATAACAAAGGAGTCTGTTGTCCTTAAACAGATGGCATCAAAATTCATAATTATGTGCATTTTTGTAACATATATATGACATATGCTAACCAATTTCTGTTTAATTTGCAGTTGTTGATCCATCCATTTCCGATCAGTCAAAATAATGCATATTAAAAACTTAATTATAGATGAGTTTTGAGATAGACAAAAGATTGTTATGAATAGTGCACAAAATGTGCATCAATTTTATTTTAACTTCATTTGGTAAGAATAAATTGTAAATCAATTAACAAAGGAAGCAAGTGTCATCTCCAATATCTAAGGAGCATCCGTGGCGATAGCTCTATTCTGGAGCTATCGTAGGCCGGATGTTTACTAAGCGGCAACTCACCAACATCTTGGTGTGCTTGTTATCTCAGTTAATGGTAAACATCTAATCTCAATACATAATTATCTCTTTAACTCAATACAATATATATATGAAATAGTTTAATAAATATTTTATCTTATCACAGGGACTGAGTCTTTTGGTTTATGTTGAACAACTTTCATGTGAGACTTGGGCTTACTGTGGTTCCTGTCAAGTGAAGTCTTATAAAGTACTTTTCTTCATTTCCATTTTTTTAATAGTTGTCATGTATGAGGGTCTAACTTTTCTTCAGAGTCCTAGATTGAAAGTCAATTCGATGATCATAATGATAATTGAAAGACTTGGTGGAAATTAGGAATGGACTTTATTAAGTTCTTTTGCGCATTAGGATCCACATATTATTTTAAATTATTGCACTGGAGTGTGTTTAGCCGTTATCTGTTAGTTTTAACTGCTGTGGGGATGATTATCTTTTGTGCTGGTTGGAGGACCTATCTGGTCAGAATGCCAACACAAAAACCTAGTCCAATCCACCCCATCGAGTCCATCTAGGCATGTTATCCCTCTTATTGATAACATGTATAGTATTAGGAATTAGCATGACTCAAATTTCCACATCATTCCTATTGCAAGAAGATGACTTAGAAACACATATAGGTCCAACATAAATATTTTTAAATTGTATTTATTAACAAATAATTTATTGAAGTTTTTCTTCTTTACAAGCTAATTATTGGATTTATTCAAAAAATTTGGTTGAAAAATAATGCATATTAAAAAATTAATTATACACAAGTTTTGAGATACACAAAAGACTGTTGCGATTGTGATCGTGCACACACAAAATGTGCATCAATTTTATTTCAATTTTAAATTGTAAAACAATTAATAACATGTACAATTTGCACTTAATTGTAATGTTTAATATGAAGAGAAGAATCTATCCATAAAGTGTGATAGCCAAGAACATGCCCCCGAGCAACCACTAGCCTGATTAATGGACTACTACAAAAGATCCCTCAAGGGAATCGAATCAACCTTGGCGCGCCCTATAAGCCTCACTGGAGTACTATTCTGTTGGGAGAATTAGTCGATATCGTGCCCTCCTATTGGCACAGTACAGAGGACAACAGCTACACTAAGCGTCCGCCTTGCAGCGCATGATCCAAGGCTACTATTAGTCCATGGGACCACATATGTGTGGCACAAGCATGACACGTTGTCCCCCAGAACATATAAATATCATCCCTTTTTGGGCATAGAAAGAGTACCTATCTCTGAAAAATAAGACACGCACACATAGTATCACTTATATATACATATACATACATTCAGAGACGCACATTCCTTTCCAAAATCTTGCCCTGGACCACCATTGTAATGTATAACAACTTCATTAGCATATTAATTACAAAATCCTCTTTAAGTCCTAGATCTTGCAATATAAGACTAGACAAATCTTGGTGTCCTTATCGTATTATTCAGTGTTAATCATGCTAGAACAATTCTTGCCCGTTCAACAACATCTTCATAACTGTTACGGGATCAACGAATGGCGCTGTCTATGAGAAACCTCCATTAAAATCACCCATAGTCTCAGAAAAACTAGCCTAGTTTCCTTGCTGGAAGGCTATGACGTGTATCTCGACTTTGCCATGGAGGCAAGGAGGTGAGAGAAAAGAAGAACTAAGTGGATCAGCCTCACTATCTACTCCACCGGAGCAGCTAGACGCGGCACCACACAATGAGAATGTCCCGTTTACGAACATATGGACATTTCAATTGTGGAAGGCAGCCAACAATTGCTCATCTTAGCTCTCCAGAAATGCCTCGATGAGGTAGAGGGAAAGGTGGACGCGAGAGGAGGATACCCCAAAAGGCTCAGCTCTGATAATGAGCCACTCTCCAACGGCCAGCGAGGCCTCTTTCGGGAACAGGTCATCCAAGACCGCCTTCACTCGATCATCCATCCGAGCGTGCATCGGCTAGGGCTTATCCTCGATTACCTCCGGGTTGGCCTCCGACTCGTGGGAACGTTTGGCTCCTCGACCCAATAGAGGCTCGAATGGCAAAGAGGAAAGGACAGTAGTCTCGAGCATGTCGTTGCTCGGAGATAAAGGGAGAGTATTGTTGGGCCCAGAAGCGGCAGTTGGGGCTACCAGAATGGCCTAGGTGAGAGGGACCCCCTGGGGGATATCCGCTTGGGCCACGGTCACGTAGGGAGCACGGACAAGATGCCCAATGCAAAAACATTGCTGCCCGGGTGTAACGCCCAGCATAAATGGATTCAAGTTATATTTTATAAGTCGTCATTTGAGGTTTTAAAGTTAAGTTGCGCGTAGGATTAAATATTGTGCTTTAGTTCTTTAAGTTTTTCACGAGCCCTAAGTATTAATTTTCTGATGATTTAGTTAGTAAATTTTATTGGAGTATTTGGGAATTAAGATTAAGTTCTTGATAATGTATTTTGGGCTTTAGTATGTGATTTAAAAGTTAGAGAGCCAAATTAAGATATGATCCAATTAAGTATTTAATTTAAGGATTAAGAGAATTTAGCTTGATTGGTTATTAAGTGTTATAATTCAAATTGGATTGAGAAAATTAGGATTTATTAAGTACCAATTTACTAAGGGTATTAGTGAGGTTGTTATTTTAGAGATAAGAATGAATGTATATGGGATCTTGACTAGGATACGTGATTAAAGATTAAGATCAAGGAATTAGGAAAGAACCTTTTGGGATCTCGATTAGATATAGATCAAGAAAATATTCAAGGTTTAGATTTTCTTGAAATCAATATCAAGAGATTATTATCGAAATTATTTTATTAATCAAATATTTGGTTTTTAAGTGAAGGAATAATGTTATGACTTTAAGGTATTACTCTCAAGGGATAAAGGTGTATGTTGCAAAGTTAGACTATATGTGTCGGACATGTAAGGAGTTAAGTTGAGATTTTATTGCTAGGTGTTAAATGTTACTTGCAAAAGTAAGGAGTATTATTATTTATGGACAAGAGTGATATTATAAGTGTCTAGGATATATTTATTTGGAGAGACGAAGAGTAGATATTTTGATATTTATTTATTGGATATTTTGAGATTAAATCTCTGAAATTACTTGAGGAATATGTAGTGTATCTTTGGGAATAATTGAAGATTTAAGTTGAGACTTGAGGATTAATTCAATTACTAAGTTAAGGTATTAATATTGGGATTATTAGGAATTGAGATTTATTATTATTAGTGAGGTTAGAATTGTTAAGATTTGATATTCTTAAATGATTATTGGATTAGTTTCAGCCGCAAGTTTCTGAATTATTCCGAAGGATTATTCACGGATAGTTGGTGATTAATTGAGGATTTAGATTTGAATTTGGATTTAATTGTGGGATTAATTTATTTAGTATAAGATTTATTTTTTTGAGATGTGATATTTACAAGAATAAGGATTAGCACTTTTATTAAGGAGAAGTAGCATTAGATTTCTCTAGAAGATTTTTACTTAGAGGATAATTAAGCTGATGCGGTAAGTTAAGGGTAGACTTAGTCCACTAGAAGAAGTAGTCGGTCACCTTGTGAAGAGTGCCGTTTGTGCCTACATATTTTTACAGAGTTAGTCCTTTAAGTTCTTAAGCTTGAGTTTTATTCTATTTTCTTGCTTGGTATTAGTTGATCCGATTAGTATTACTTTTGGACTTCTAGATTAGGACTTTAATATTTTAAGGAATAGGAGTGATATTTTGTGGTATTTAATATTTAAGTATTAGTCCACTATGAATATTATTTCACTAAGTATTATTTCTTTAAGGGTAAAGTAGTAGTTGAGGAATTAATCTTTTGGGATTAGATTTATGAGGATTTGAATTAAGAAAAGGATTAATTTTATTTGGGTTTTAATTATTAAATTCGAAATATTAGGCCTTCCTTAAGAGAAGATATTTTGTGAGATTTAATACCAAGATTTAGAGTTTGTAGTATCTTTATTATTTATGAAAAGTAGTCATATTTTCTTATGCAAGAAAATACTTACTTGGAGATTAAGTATCAAGAGAATAAGAGTTGGTAAGAATTTATTATTTTTGGGAAATCAAGATTTTGAGGAGAGATGAATTATTTTCTTAAGATATTTTCGAGATTTTAGATGTAAGGGATTAAATGTTAAGGAGTTAGAGTTGTTAGATATATTATTATTATATTAGGAGATATTGGAATATTAAGAAGATTTTCCAAGATATTCCTTAAGATATTTCCAAGTTGTATCAAGATTTGTTGCCAAGATTTTCTTTCCTTCTTTCTTATCTATTACTTTCAGCCAGCCCATGATTATGAGCCCACACTTTTTGACCAACCCTATAAATTGAGATCAAATATCACCCATTCTTTCTACACTAAAATTTCGGCAGCCTAGTACACCACCCCATAAGAGTTAATTTTTCGAGAATTCCAAGAAAGAGAAAGAGACTATTTTTCCGAGAGTTTTGAGAAGGAAGTAGAGCTTTTCGACGCAAGGTTCGTAGTAAGGCCGTACGTACACACAACTCGTTTTTCAAAGAAATCAAAGGTGGGGGTTTAAACGGTGAAAAGTGGTAACTCTAGTTCGATTTTTAAATACTATGTTTGATGTGTTTATGTGTTTATGTGCTAAAGATGGATGCCCTTATGTGGTGTCAAAGATGAGTGCTCTTAAGTAGTACTAAAGATGGATATCCTTATGTGGTATCAAAGAATGGATGCTCTTATGTAGTATCAAAGAATGATACGCTTAAGTCGTATCAAAGATTAAGAAAGATTGGTATGTTTTCATATTTACATGTCCATTATATTTAGACTTCGAACTAAACTATCCCCACGGAGTGATTATTTTATAATTGTTCACCCCTTCACCAAATTATATTTTCATATTTTCAATAGTAAAGGCTACGAGATTGGCGATGCGGAGGAGGGTGGATGTGATGCGAGAAAAGAGAAGACAAAGGATGAAGTTTTTAATAAAAAAATCAAGTAGGATTTATTTTTATGTTCTTATTGTTTCGATACTATGTGTTTTTCCATAAGTTGGAATGATTGCATGCTTATGATTTGATTAAGTGCATGGACACGTAATTGACTAAATTAGTTCTCTTGATTTCTAACATGAAGTATATGGATTTTAGTTAATTGCAATATAAGTTTTCAATGAATATTATGCCTATTTATTGGGTTGAGGAGTCATGAAAGATGAATTAGGATGTATGTTAGATATATATTTTAAATGAGATATTATGAAATCATTAATATGAATTTTAGTATTTTTGCATATGTAGGATTTGATGTGCTTCTGTTTTCTAGTATGTTTTAAGTGATTATACGGTTTCGTGACTCATTGATATCGAAAGTTTATTATGATATTCGGATACAATTTTTAACTAGCTTTCCAACGCATTTTGAATCATCTTATTTAGAGTTAGAACGAATTAGTTATGAATTTTTGAAAAATATGTGGCAGTTTGTGGGGATTTCCGAATCTTGTAAATTTTTATAAAAATTAGTTACGGATAAAATTTGGTAAAAATTATAGATAAATATTATATGAAGTCAGTGACCAAAATAAATTTTTTTGGAATTTTTTCAGTAGCTTAAGTATTTTTAATTGATTTATTTCGTTGATGACGCACTGCTGAATGTATGAAATCTTTGAATGTTTATGAATTTGTGAGTTTAGATTATTAGAGAAGGACGCATGAATAATTGTCTTATTGTTACATGATGTTTTTGGAGTAATTAAAATATTACGTATGTTAGCTTAATTTCACGAATTTATTCATAGTAGAAGTCTAGGGTTTGTTATAGTCCTTTAACTTCCTACGACATGATTTTTATGTGAGATAAGTGAGCTTTATTGGTAATTCCTTTTAATATGTGTTATATGATTTATTTAAGTATTTAGAGGTCAAAAATTGTATGGCAAGATTATAGTGTTAGAAAAATGGGATTTTGTATTAGTTAGTGGGCTGTTTTCGTACACACCTTGTTTTGATGAATACACCACTAGACTTTATTTCGAAATTGACACCAGCTGCTGTTCCATGAATATTTATGAATTATGGCATGATTTAATTGATGTCTTATATGTTGTATGATATTAGATTAAGTTAGTTTCACATGTGAATTATGTTAATTATATTTGAGATGATATTTCATGATATTATGATTGTATTGATTGAGCTATGTATTTTAAGTTAAGAGTTCATTTATTAAAAATGTTTTACTCTGATTTAGTTCTAAAAGGTTTTTAAAAGAAAAGAAATTTTATTCCAAGCACGAGGGTTCACGTTCTAAAAGATGTTTTTCAAATTATTAATTAAAAGTAAGACTTCCGCTGAAATGAAATGTATAGAAATTTAGGGCGTGACAGTGAGCCGCGCTCCTGACCCTCACACGAGCAAAGACGTTCGAAACTTGGTTAATCAGTTCGTACGAGTAGCTATTGTACAACGGGAAGCCCTCTACAAGAGAATATTTTCGCCCTAAATAAATGAACACGCAATCATCGACTAGCCAATAACTTAGAAGAAAGTTGGACATACTAATGTTCACACGCAGGTGACTCGGGTAGCAGAAGACTCTTGTGCTCAGACGTGTCTCCCTCGTATTCAGCACTCTTATCTCCTTCTCACAATAAGGAAGCTGTCAAATCCTCTCGAGCACTAGCTGGAAGTCCAACGGTAAATCCTCGGTCTTTGGGCAGCAAAACTCTGAAACACAAAAGGAGAATCGGTCAAAATTTAACGAGCGAGAAAAACTCATAAACGCTTACGAGTGTCTCTCATGCTGGACAATGTTGGGATGTTTATCTCCACTTTGTGGTCGGACAAACTGGTCTTTCACTGGCTGAACACCCAGAACCGCCTCTTGTCATCATACGTCAGACGATTCTTGATGCCGAGCACCAACCTCTCCTTCTGTCACGACTTCAAGTAAACGCCACAATGCTTTTTGGAATTATTGGAAACAGTGTAAAGGAAATTCATCTCAATCCATTCGGCATCCGGTAGAGCTTGTATCGCCCGAACACGACCAATGTGCAGATGATGTAGAGCCAGGAGTTGTAATGAAACTGGATAGGGCAAATGTTCCACACCAAGAGCAAATAAGTAATGGACGGGTGCAGAGAAAACTTCAACCAACTCTCATTATGTCATATGAAACTGCGACCATCCCCTCTGATGGTTGGTTGGCATGCTTGCCATCAAGCGGCGCAATCATAGAGCAGCACCACGCATTGCGAGGAAGGGCACCCACAGCAGAGCATGGCAACGCTAAAATCAGGGCACACGATCTTCGATGCTACAGGTAATGAGTACCCTACCGCAGCTATAAACCACTTACCCAATTATACTCCCACACATCGATTTCTCACATATTGAGATCTCTCATTGGGCAGAGCTCGAGGGTTCATACCTACATGTCCCGCTTGGGCCCCGAGGAATCCGAGCACCAACCCGTGGGGGGGATTGTTGTGGGTCGAATACGACCATCAAGCAGCCCAAAGGCCTGCGCTAGATGGACAACCCATGATTAGCAAGAACTACCATGGTTGGAAGGCCAAAGGTGAATTTCTGAGTATATGCAAGGATCGAATGAGCCTGTCCGAAGTCATTCCAAAGAGGACCACATAATCATAGTGGGTCCCCGTACCTTCCGAGTACCCTAGAAGTGCTCGGATGAAGGACGCGATCAGTACATAGCTGATCATGTTTGATCAAGTGATTAGCACGGTCCTCGCGAGGAACAAGCATAAAGGCTAGAGCACGAGCCACTCCTGGACATTTCAATCAAGCCTCAAGCAACCACTGGCCTGATCAAAGGACTACTGCAGAAGATCTCACAAAGGAATCGAATCAACCGAGGCGCACCCTATAAGCCTAGCTGGAGTACTATTCTGTTGGGAGATCAGCCGAGGTGGTGTCCTCCCATTGGCACACTACAGGGGACAACGGCTGCACTAAGTGTCCGCCTTGCACAGCACGATCCAAAGCATGTCATGTTGTCCCAGGGAACCACAGGTGAGTCGCCCAAGCATGTCATGTTGTCCCCCAGAACATATAAATATCAGTCCTTTATTGGCAGAGAAAGAGTTCCAATCTCTTAATAAAAAAACATGCACACATAGTATCACTTATAAATACATATAAATACATGCAGAGGTGTATATTCCTTCCAAATTTTGCCCTGCAACCACCGTTGTAATCTGTATCAGCTTCATTAGCTTATTAATTACAACATCTTCTATAAGTCCTAGACTTTGCAATATAAAGTTAGGCAAATCTTGGTGTCCTTATCGTATTATTCAGTGTTAATCCTGCTAGAATAATTCTTGCCTATTCAATAACATCTCCATAGTTGTTACGGGACCAACAGAGGCTAAACACTAAAGTTATATTTTCTTTTAAATTGATTGCACAAATTTAAGATATGGTGGTAAATGCATAATATAATTTGGTGCCAACATTATTAAATATGATATAATGTGAATTAATTACGTCATGAGGTAAATTAGTGGTCTTATAGACTTACGAGCTCAATCAAGTACGTCACTGTGTGAACTAATTATGGTATATGGTGTATTAGTGGTGATATGAAGTAGTTGTTAGGATCTTGTTTTAGATAGATTTTGATGATAGCATAATACAAAACTGCATGAAGTAGTTGTTAGGTTCTATTAAACTTTATTTTAAAATTATAAGATTTACTTGAAGATTCATTCACCTCCACCTCCCCCTCTAGACCTTCACCACAAAGGGAGCAACAATATGGCATGGGGATGGGTTGAATTAATTGTAGTAAAGGTTAAATATGTGGTGGTACTTTCTTAAAAAAAATTGAAAAAAAACAAAAGTTTATTCACTCCAAGAAAGTGGGTGGGAATATAAGAGAAGTGTCATCCACATTGTACAGGTTACACTATTAATACAAGACATAATACACTCCTATATAAACAAATAACAGTTAAATAAAAACTCAAATCCCCCTCAAATGCTTGGATATTGAAAGAAAACTTGAATCTAAAACGCGAATTGCGGACACATCAACCAATTTGGAAAAGATAAAGTATGTATCTTTTACTCTTTGACCGAGAGCTAAGACCACACCCTTCCCAATATTTCATTCCAAACCATTGAGATATCCAATTTTGTGTTTTGAAATAGCAATTCGTTCCTTAGATTTCATATGCTCCACATCATGCATATCCAAATGGTATCCACAATTTTAGTATATATTTTCACTAGCACAAGAGAGTTAAATTGCAAGAAATTTCTCATCATATTTGAATGAATGTCAGCCGCTACTTGTAGCCATGTGAAACACCTTGACCATAATTCACTAACAATTGGACATAGAAAGAACATATGGGAATTATTTTTATCGATCGAGTTGCAAAGTATGCACTTGAGGTCTCTCACTACTGTTTGTAAACCATGAGAGATAAGGTTGTCCTTGGTTGGTAGTCGTTCCCGAAGTATCTCCAAAATCTCTTGAATGCTCTTTTGTCCTCTTTTCTCATCGTTGTTTAAGGACGACTCTGACCTTGAGAAAATAGCATGTTGTATGCCTTTTTAATTAACTTGGTAAACACCATTGCTGGAGTGAACCCATTCCCAATGGGAAAAATGTTTTTTTAGGACCGTAATTATAGGGTAGTTGTAATTTAAGGACAATATGTTTTCGGACTTGGAAAAGTAGGACAATATATTTTTGGACTTGGAAAAGTAGGACAATATATTTTCAGGCTTGGAAAAGTAGGACAATAACTTTGGAAAAGTAGGAAAAGTAGGACAATAACTTTGAAAAGTTGTAAATCTAGGCCAATTTTTCAAAGTTATTGTCCTACATTTCCAAAAGTTATTGTCCTACTTTTCCTACTTTTCCAAAATTATTGTCCTACTTTTCCTACTTTTCCAAAGTTATTGTCCTACTTTTCCAAGCCTGAAAACATATTGTCCTACTTTTCCACGCTTGAAAACATATTGTCCTACTTTTCCAAGTTCGAAAATATATTGTCCTACTTTTCCAACTACCCTAAAATTACGGTCCTAAAAAAATATTTTTCCCCATTCCCAATAGTCCACCTTGTCTTTGAGTACTTGAAATATGTTGATCTACAACATAAGTTGGTTAAGAACACAAGATTCTCTATTTGGAATTGGTCTGGACCCAGATAGTTTCCAAACCCATCCCAACTCCTCCCACCACCCCATTTCTCCTACTCTCTTGTATTTTTGGTCACTCAATATATATAACTATTAGTACCTTGGTTTAGATTTTGATGTGTGCAAAACAATGTGTTTATTGAATATATTGATCTAACACTTGTGCTAAGGAAATTGGTGTTTGAAACATATAGTTGTAAGTGAAGTCTGCAGTTGTATATTTGATCACACTACAGCCAGACATGACCCTACAGCTGTAAGGTTTCTCTACAGCCAATTTTTCTTATTTGACAAGACTCTACAGCTGCAAGATTGAAGTCTACAGCTGCAAGAACAGTTTGAAGTGATGGTACAAGTCAGAGATTATTTGAAGATAATGAAGACCCTTAAGCACTATTAGTGTAACTCTCTAGCACTCACTAAACTGTACTTAAGTGGAGGATATTTTCTTAATTATGGATGATAATGAAGATTATATGAAGACAGCCAGAATTTTGAAGGAAAGGACAATAGTACAATCAGTACTATCCTGTGTGAAGGATGAGGACCACCTCACACATGCCAATAGAGAGAGAGGAGCCTTATCCGGATTTCAAATTTGAATTTCCAACGGATAAGTCACACCACTCAATCTATAAATAGAAGAAGTCCCCAGAGGAAGCAATAACAACAACCCTGAGCCTACAAGCATTCAGCCTAAGCAAGTCTACAGCCAACAAATTTCTGAAAGAGCTTATTTGTTTTTATTCTTTGTGAGGATAGTTGGTTAAGATTTTCTTAGAAATAATCACACCTTTTGTTGTTGTTCCCTCACCTATTTTTAATTTCTACTTAGTGTAGATATCTCTTTGTGAGGTTTTGTAAAACTCTTTGTGAGTTATATTCTGTGTGAATAGGGTAGTTTAATCTCTTTTTAGAATAGGAATCTGAGTGAACCTAGTTCTAAGGGGGAACTACTTGTATTGATCTAAGTGATCACATCTTAGTGAATTTGGCACCTGAGTGGTGTAACAATGAATGTAGGTGGTCTTTTTATAGACACTGAACCACTATAAATCTGGTCTATTTACTTTCTGTTCTTTAAATTCTTGTCCTGCATATTTAATTTCCTTGTTTCATTCATCATTTTTTTGAAATCTTAATGCATAAAACTTTGTGATTTTTCACAGAGAAAAACTGACTCTACAGCTGTAGACTTCTCTAAGTCACTCAGCTGTTAAGTTTGTCTATATTGTTTTTCATTAACACTCACTTACTTCCGCTGCACATTAGAGTATTCTCAATACAATTATAATTGTGAGAACCCCTCTAATATTTTGTCTACAAGTGATCTGTTATTTTGCAAAGTTGTTTTAAACTCTGCAGCTGCAGACTTCTTAAGTCCACAGCTATAACCTTTGTGGTCCAGTTTCTAAAACTCTTGTAGACTTATCTTTTTTAACTTAAAGAGGTTACTGTAAGATTCTAGAATCCCTCTTATTTTGAAAAGTTTGAAAATCTGATTTTAAACTCAAGGTCTATTCACCCCCCCCCTCTAGACCTTGACCACTTTAAGGGGCCAACAATAACCTATTAAATTTCTCACATAATTACACTCTTCCGCCCACTCTTCCTCCCAAAACAAAGTATTCATTCCTTTCCCAATCACCCTGTTTAACTCACTTCCCACCCTCCGTCTAACTGTGTCTTGGTATATCTCATACACCCCACTCCACCACAATGATATTTTTTACTCTCTCCCTCGGCTCTCCCTCTCCTTCCTATACTTCCGCCTCCTTCAAAAACCAATGTCAATCTCCCATATTTTTAGAAAACCACCCTCGCCCATGATCTCCCCAGCTTATTAAGATACCTCGAAACTCGCTTTCCAAACAACACCCATTTAAAAGTGTCTAAACTAATGTCCAAATCCCTTGTGATTTTTCTTTACATATATCCTTCTATTTTACCAATTGAATTTTATGTGTTTTTTCCCCCCCCCCCCCCCCCCCCCCCAAGAAATTTCGCTGAAAACTAATATGGGTTTTTAGGTACATGAATGAAAGACAATATATTGAAATAGCTGAGAGCACATATTGAATCTATGTAATTCTGCCTCCAAAAGATAAGTGTTCATCCTCCCATTTGGCCAATCTTTTCTTGTTTTTTTCTACCAAATCCACCCAAGCTGTTTTTTTGGTGGTTAACCCCAACATTCAAATTCAAATAAGTCATTGAGACTTTTCCTAATTACAGTTCAGAATTTCAGCCCCTTCATCAATTATAGTCTGATTCACATTAAAGCCCCGTAAACAACATTTATTAAAATTAACCCTCAATCGAGCTAGGAGTTCAAAATTTCGAAGAATGTACTTATTGCTATAAAATTTACCACTTTCACCGGACATATGAAGAGGGTGTCATCTGCATACTGTAGATTATTTATCTTTACTTTTTTGAATTCTACTTCCATTGCCTCCAACACTTTCCCTTCCACTGCTCGATTGATGAGAATGTTCAATCCTTCAGGTATAAGTAGATATAAAAAAGGGGATTTTGGATCTCCTTGCCTCAATCCCTTTTCGATCTTAAATTCCTCCGATGGACTCCCGTTGACCAAAATCGCTACTGATGCCATCGTGACACATTCTAAAATCAACAATCTTCACTTGGAACTAAAATTCAGTCCTCTCATCATGTTATCCAAACTTAATAAAATCTGAGGTATGAGGTGAATTAACGTTGATATAAAGGGTGTAGAGTCTAAAATCGGTAATCGAGCATTTTTTTTGGCCGTTAGCGCCTATGCCACCTATATTTTTTAAATATAAGTAAATATAGAGCCGCCCAGGACCAAGATTGCTTAAATTTATCGATTTTATAAAAATTGGGTCAAACGAGGGCCGCCTGTCTAGCCCTATTTTTGCAACAGAGGTATAAACTAAAATAAAAGCTTAATAAAGTGTGGAAAATAGTGAATTGATGGTGATACTGACTTAAATAAAGTGTGGTATGAGCTAAATTAATTAGGGTATATACTAACTAAATATATAGTGGTACAAATTTAAATAAAATATGGTATAAAGACTGAGTTAATTGAGGTACATACTAAGTACATATAATGATATGAATTTAGATAAAATGTGGTATGTAGTGAATTAATTATGGTATAAGGTGAACTAGTGGTACGAGCTTTATATAAGGTGGAACAAATTTAATTATTTAGAATTTTAAAATTAATTTATAGGGTAATACAAAAAAATGATCATACTTATTAAATTAGTAAATATATTAGCACATACTTTTTTTTTGCACTGAACGTAAAAAAATCTTATGTGCAAATATGATCATTTTCTTAAAAGATTTATGTTATATTTCTTTAATTTATTAAGTGTACAATGGCCAATAGTTATATTCTCGTGGTTATAGGAAAGAATATAAAATTTGATAACAAGATTTTTTTTTTTTTAACATTTGCCTATTAGTAACTCTCACAGAACAAAATGAAAACAGAATTTAAAAATATCAATTTAATTGTTGAAAAATGTGCCGTCCCTTAGGGTGCAAATTTTTTTTAAAGAAATTCCTTTTTCAAGAGTGTGCAAATTTGTATGGGACGTCCAAATAAGGAAAGTGTGCAAATTCATGTGGGACAGAGGGAGTATTTATTAAGTATAAATAATGTATTTTTTTGTTATATATACATAATTTTTTATTATAATTAAAAAATATATTTTCTAGTCATTTAGAAAAAATATTTAGATTTTATTTTGAATTTCCTTTAAGAAAACATATGGGGTTGATTATTTACATTATTTTGTATTTTTTTTGTTATATATACATACTTTTTTATTATAATTAAAAAATAGATTTTCTAGTCATTTAGAATTGTCACCCAAAAAAATATTTGGATTTTATTTTGAATTTCCTTTAAGAAAACATATGGGGTTGATTATTACATTAATCAGGTTCAAAGCTGTAAAATTATAGAGAAAATGTATCATTTTGGACCTGTGAAATTCAAGAAACTGGTATGGTCAACACTGTAACTGAAATTAAAAATATTTATTCACTATTTGAAAAATGAGCTTTAATGACACATAAAAATGTCACTGAAAATACACAATAGTGATGCTTTGAACAAGCGTGACCTTATTTGGCATTTCATAGTTCTTCGTTATGATGCTTGAAAACGTCACTGTTAATATCCACGGTGACGCTGACACGCATCATATCATCATTCTTTAGTATCGCTATTTTGAGACTCTACTTGGTGCCACAATGGTGACCTTTTGTGACACAATGTGATGTCAACAAAAAGTATAAAACTACCTCAATTGTCTTGTAACACCATCATATATTAGACACTTCTCGTGACACCTTTTTACGTCACTAGAATATATATAACTAACATAACTACCTTATTTAGTGACGCACATACACGTGATTAAATAATTATCTCATGACACTAGGCATCATCTAAATAAATAATTTTTGGGATGCCTTTCTATATCATGTAATTATAGAAATTAATTTAACTATAAGATTTTATTACACTTATTTATTGTTACGAAAATTCCAAATAATTCAACAATAAAAATTTGCAATATTTTTTATTTTCACGTAATATTGATAAACAATATACATAATTTTAAAATTATACCTAGATAAATATCTTTAACCTATTCAAACATATTTAATAATATTACATTTTCAATCATTTGTACTGATATATAAATGTAGCATTGTCGGCATCAATGTGGAAGAGGAGTGTATGGACAATTTCGCAGCAAAATTTGGTTGTTTAAAAGGATCTTTACCTTTTTGTTATCTTGGAGTCAAGGTGGGAAGTATTCATAGAAAAGATAGCGAGTGGGACTACGTGGTTCGTAAGATCTCGGGGAGGTTAAAAAATGGGAAGATTTGAATATCTCTATTGGGGGAAGACTCACTCTTGTTAATGCAGTTCTCTCGGCTCTTCTAGTGTATTTTTTCTCTACTTACCGAGCTCCAAAAAAAACCATGAAAGAGATTGTGAAATTGCAAAGAAAGTTTCTATAGGGTGGGTGTGTGAATGAGAATAAGATTTCGTGGATCAAATGGAAAACTGTTTGTAATCCAAAATCTCGGGGGGGTCTTGGGGTCAAGGATTTGGAATGCTTTAACAAAGTTTTGTTAGGGAAGTGGGTGTGGAGGTTCTACAATGAGAGAGAGAGGTTGTGAGCTAGAGTGATTCTTTCTAGATGGGGTCTATCGTGGCGGATTAGTATGAGTGGAGGGAGCACGGGGAGAGGGATTAAACCTTCAGGGTGGTGGGGAGAAGTTCTCAAAGCTGTGGGAGATAAAAATAATGAGTGGTTTTTCAAGAACCTAGGGAAAGAGGTGGGGGAGGGGAGTGACACTCTTTTTTAGGAGGAAGCTTGGGCGGGTAGTGTTCCTTTAAAATTCATTTTTCCTAGACTCTATAGATTGAGTGTAAATAAGAATGTTAGGGTGAGCGAGTTAGGAGAGTGGAGAAACGGGGAATGGGTTTGGTTATGGGAGTGGAGGAGGGAACTTTTCGATAGAGAGAATATTTTACTTAATGAGCTTATTGTTTTAATCAACAGGTATAAGTTACGATAGGGTATCAGAGATAAATGGAGATGGGGATCATCTTTGAAGGATGATTATTCAGCAAAAAAAGGCTTATGAAGTTCTGTGTATGGAGAATATCCTTGAAGGCGATGAAAAAGAGGAGTTCAAACTGATTTGGAGCAATCTTGCACCTCCGAAGGTCAAGATTCATGCGTGGAGAGTCCTTTGCAATCGGATCCCAACATCGCTCAATCTACTAAACCGCAATGCTCTTCCTACTCAAGCCAATACTTGCTGTGTTTTCTGCAATAGTTCGATTGAATCGGTAAACCATGTTCTCTTCGAATGTTTTGTTTCTTATAATTTCTGGATGACATTTATTGAGTGGTTGGGACATAGAGTTGTTTTACCATCCGACCCAGGGACAAACCTACTTTTCTTTAGTAGGCTGATCAAAGGGAAAGATGGGAAGAAACTAGCGGTTTGTGTGTGGTTGTGTGCGGTGAGGCTGTTGTGGAAGAAGAGAAATGCCATCTTGTTTCGCCAAGATTCAATGTTTAACAGCTTGGATCTTTTAAATGAGCTCAAAGCGCGTATCTGGAGTTGGTTTGCTGCAAAAGGGTACAAGGAGTTTTCAGGTTCTCTCAAGGAGTGGGTGGTGAATCCTTATATGTTTCAAAAGTAATTGTTTAGTATTTTATAGACTTGGTGTTCAATGCATAGTTATTTCAATTGGGTATGCTGAAACTTTGTATATGTGACAAGGGTATTTCTTATACCTTTTGAGTAATAATATCTTTTTTTCCGATCAAAAAAAAATAAAAAAATATAGTCACTATGTATTTCAATAAATAATATCATCATTCGCTTGTGAACTTTAATAGGGTAACATCAACAAAAAAAATTCTATTAACTATTAAGTCTAATCCAAACAAAAATATATCAAATTGCATTTAACTATGTACGACAAAGTATATTTTTTTGCACTTCTCTTATTATGCATCTTCCAATTGAACCTATAATAATGAACGAAAGAGAAATAATTGATATTAATAAAAAAAAATCTAAATTAAACCAAATAAAAGATTATTAAGAAAACTTACAAGATGTTTTGGTCAAGCAATGTCGTGTCCTATAGCTTATCCAACAACTTTAATACCTCCATTTATTCGAATTAATGGTTCATCACACTTAATTACCCCATTAATTTTCACTTTACAGCACTCAGGTCCTAATAATATTTCATTTTCGACTAGTTTAGTTGGATTTAAATTTTCTATGGTACCTTTTGCAATATTAACTTGAGCAAACATGCCTTTTAAAAGGACCTTTACTCCAACCTGTGAAAAAAAATATTATTATTCTTTAAACAGTCGATAAACTAGCTTCATCAATAAAGCATAATAAAATATAATATGATATCTAAAAAAAAGGATGAAAAAAACTAAACAACAGTAACAAGATTGCCCCAAAGGCACTGATATTCAACAAAGGGGCTTAAATTTGTTTTTGCAGAGTAATCATAATGGTCCTAAAACTCATATATTAATAAAAGGCAATGATATATATCAATCAGATTTTCAAATAATTACAAAAATCAGTAAAGGAGGAAAATAATAAAAACAACATATAAACTAACTTGACAACTATTTTATATTTCCATTGAGCAACTTTTAAAGTCATGTTGACAGCATAAACTTCATTTCAAGAATGGAGATTGACATAGCAACAAGAAGAAACTTACAATGCTTGGTAAAAGAGATTAAATTGAAATAAGAAGTCTTTTGCATGAAACAAGATGTTGAAGATATGTGGGAAAGACTAAAAAAAAAAAAGTAACCAACCCACACAAAAGAAGTATGTGGAGAAGATGTAGGTAGACTTAATATATATTTAACAATAGGCATATTTTAGGAAATTCCAGGAGGCAAATATCTAGCATAAACTATATATTAGCCCACACCAAAAAAAGAAAAGAAAGCTGAAGATTTAACATTATATTAGACATGTTTTAAGCAATTCAGGAAGCATATATCTAAGTATACTTAATTAACCATTAAACCAAAACGTTGCTTGCCATTAATTTGCATCTATCTCTATGTAATTGTCACATATTGTTTGAGTATGAAAGATACACTACAATATTTTTCAATAATTTCTCATGGAGTATATTAAGAACCAGTCCACTGGTACACTAGAACTGAACTGAACTCTATCCATCTCTCGCGGTGAAAGGAGCAACACTTTGCAGTGGTAGTGGTAGTGGTATTGTTGCAAAGAGGGTTTATTTTTTGTGGGGTGGTGGATCTTTTACAGCAAGCATTATAATCAAGTATAATGAGAGAAGAAAAAAATTACACCAAAAAAGTTGCATTCCCATATATATACACTCCCTCCCTCACCATTTGAGTTTACCATTTTGTAAAAAAAAAAAAAAAAAAAAAGGTCTCCTTATAAGTTTAACATTTCTCCTTTTATAAAAGAAATTTTAAAAGAAATACTATATTAATTACACAATCTCTCTATTTTATTTTTGTTACACGTTTCATCACAATTTTACAACATACTCCCTCCGTCTCAAAAGATATTGCGGTGTCTTTTGGGCACGTGGATTAAGAAAAAATTATAATATATAAGTACATTTTTATGAATATTATTTATGTATTGTGAGAGTGGAGTTTAATAAATAATTACCACTTTTAGATATGTAAACTTTTTATGGGACAGACCAAAATAGAAAGTATGCAATGACTTTTGGGACAGAGGGAGTACTATATTTTTTAAACTCGTGCATACATGTTATGCTTCAAATTTCAAATACTATGCCCATGTAAATTAAAACTTTAAAAAGATGGTGGATAAATAAAAGGTATACAATAGAAAAAGTCGATGGGCTTATATTTTTGTAGAGTCAACTTTGCAATTACAAATTTAGAGATGTTTAAAGCTAAAGCAGCAACTTAGTATTTTAGTCGAATAAAAAAAGAAATAGAGTACTTTACCTTAATTACTAGGGATCACAACTATTAATTGAAGTGTGTTTCTGAATTTACTTTTATTTGTACTTTTTATGACATGCAATAGAAACAGCAACATGCCTCTATTATCATGCGCAAGAATGAATAAGCCACTTTTTAATTTGTGCATACCAAATAAGATTCCAACCATATTTAATTTTAGTACCCAAAATAGTGTCGTACATGTTGTGTTGGATGGAAGCACTAAGATATGTCACAACATTTCAGATTTATGGTGAGAAATATGTCACAACATTTAAAGGAAGACCAGATATCCGATGTGAAGTTGAAGTTATTGATCGTCTCTTACTCTTAAATTATGATTTATTAAGGGCTCATTTGGTTCGTAAGATAAAAGTATCTATCCGTTAAAATCATGTATGTTTTTGGCGGATAGATACTTTTATCTTACGAACCAAACATACCCTAAGTGGAGAAATATTTTTAAACTATGATTTTAAGTGCTGACTATGTATAGTGCAGAAAACTCGAGGGACAAGAACACAATTTTGCTGAAAGAAGCAAAATAAACTAGATAAAAGCAATGACCAACCACATAAAAACAACGAGACCAGTGATGGAAAGAATTTAGGCAACCCATAAGTATTAATTCCCTTCAAAATTGATGGCAAAACCAATTATCTATAAGCACAAGAAGCTGATACTAAACAAAAAAATCATTTTAAATGACATAAGTTTTAACAAAGAAGCATAGCAACTCATAGTTAGAATAGAATAAATAATTGAAACATACTGATCACAAACCAAATATAATCAAATAACTGAAAATAGTTAAAACAAAACTAATCCATGAATTCAAATTCTGAGATATGAGATGCACCCATGAATTGAACCACGAAAACTTAGCTTGAATGTGGAGGAGTATAAACTCATAACTTTCTTACAAGCTAAACATGAGTTTCTTTTTATATATCAACTTTCTCAACAACAATTTTTCAATGTGGGACAAGACTTTAGTTTTTCCCTTCTTTTCTCGTTTTTCTTTTTTCTCATTTCTCATTTTGTACAACAAACTTAAAATCTCAATTTCTCATTCACCCAATATCGGAATTGGGTGAGTAATATACCGAATTGAAGCTCTCTTCGAGGAGCACAACTTCCAACAATTACTCCTCATATCCATTATCATTAGATCTAAATTTTCGTCTATATATTATCTTTATTTTTATTTGGAACGTATATATTTTTAATTTTACAAAGAATATAAATATTGCTATATATATTCGATAATAATTGCCTAGAATGACGAATATTGTGGCACAAGCAATGAAAAAGTTTGGCTTGATTTCCCACTCTCTTCCCTTTTGGATAAAGAAAATTGCTCGATCGATTCTGTAATACTTGTAGAGAAATTGATTTTCTTGTAATTATACCTCATTATAATGTCCATGTCATATTTTATAATTTTATATGAATTTAGATTTATGTCAACTATGTGCTTTGAATTATCACTGCTTAATTTACAATATAGTATTGTTTAGCAAGTGAAGTGATAATTACTACTTGTTTAATAACTTTGAAAAAAAATTTAAATATTTTTAAATGATAATAATATTTGGGTGATTTACATATATGTTCAAAAATATCACTATATTTACAAATAGGTGTTGTGCAGAAAAAAAATGTGCTTCTGTGTAAATATATTTACTTTATTGAACTTATATGTAAATCATCCATAATATTTGTGATAAAGAATGATACTTTAAAAAAGAAAATGAAAATGCACATTTATTTCAGATGAGATATGCTCTATGCTTTGCTGTAATATATTTATATAATTCAGAAAAATTACAGTTGAAAGCAATAAAGAGACCGACTACCTCTGCAATGTGATAAAGTCCGGCTCCTGAATTAATGGATTTGAATCGTCGGTCACCATCTCATTCATTCATTCATTCATTTCTCACACTTACTACTTGTGCCCTGATTTTGTCATCGTCTAACATTTCATTTTCCAATTGATTAATTTATGATTGCATCGCGTTTGAGAAAATAGAAAGGAGTCAATTATGTTGAATTTTTTTATATAATTAATAATAAATTTATGCAATATCGATACTAGGGGCCAATTGGGGCCACCATCCCTCAAATTCCTACGGGACGGCACATTTTTTAAGAAAAATATGTTTTATATATAAAGTAGTGACATATAGGTAAATATGTGTATATGTTTGTGAGTGTGCACGTAAATCAACGTTTATTTTTTTGGTAGTGTGCAAATTTGTGTGGGACGTTCAAATAAGGAAAATGTGCAAATTTCTGTGGGAAAGAGGGAGTATATATTTTATTGTATTTCTCTGCTTAAGTATAAATTTTGGATCCACCATTGAGTTTATCATTAAACTGATGTGAAAATTTTAAGACTTAATTGTAAAATGAATTACCATATTTTTTAAATACAATTTAATTTTAAATTTTAAATTTTAGTAAAATAAATTATTACTTTTTTTTTTTGCAATTCAAACTTTGAACAACTTGTCACTTACTTAAAATATGATATAAACAAATTCACAATCATTATCCGAAAAAGTATCTACATCATTAAATATCTAAAAATAAATAAATTAATAATACTACAAATTTAACAATGTTGGGATATTTTGAGTTGTTTTGATTCAAATCTCAAAACCCCTTAATGTGAAAAGATGAATTTGTCTAAGTACATAATTTATGATTGTATAGACTCAGGATCCTGAGTCAGGAATATTTCAGGATAGGTTAGTCTTGTTTTATATTTATAGATACTCAATTCAGGGGAACATTCTGAAGACTGAAGTCAGAATGAGACGTCCTAAAGATTAAAGTCTGGAATAGTCATTCCTGAGGACAGTATACTTAATAAAGATCAAGGTCATAAAACTAACCTAAAGTTGAGTGAAGATCCTGAAGAAATGTTCCTAAGAAGATCGTTCCTGAGAAGTTCGATCCTAAAGAAGAAGCAATCATGAGGAATTCCACTGATAGTGTTTCTACTGAGTGTACTAAGCGCACTCAGGACAGAACCTATTAAGTGAAGGCTGAAGTAATCTGAGTAATTGGACTGAGTGTTCTCTTTACACACACTTGTAAGTCCTGAGAGAAAAGGTTACTGACGCTTTGAGACTTAGCATTTATGCTAAACGACTGGGACAAAGGGAATGTCAGAACTCCAATGAAGGCAAACATTTATACCTGAGTTAAAGACAAATTTATTCGGAGTATTAAATGGTACGATGAAGCATAAAGTCACGTCAACAACTAGTCATTTGAAAAAGCAGGCAGTGAGATGATGACACATATGTACGGAACTGACTTCTCAATTAATGTTCACAGTCTACAGGCGGCGCCAGAAGACTTTCACCTAAATAAGTATGGTGAAAAGTAAAACATACAACCCTAGGCTGCCACCTACCTAAAATAGAAAGATTTATTTTGATCTCCTCCAATGGATCTATTACAAATCTCCCTATATATAGAAGGTCTTACACCCAAACAAGGTTACAGAAAATTTCGAATTCGAGACTAACCAAGATTCAAGCACTCAAAGTATTCAAGCTTTCAACACTCTGCAATACAAATTTTCCTTGTGTTGATAGAAATCTTTATATATTTAGCTTAGAGTGATAACCTAATCTTTAGTATAGATTTGTTTGTAAGGGTTATCACACCTTAGTTGGAAAACTGAAAGTTGAACCACACAAGGTTGTGAGTTGGTGAAGTGGGAAGGAGTGAAACTTGTAAAACTATCCAGAGGTTGAATTCCTTAGAGAGGAAGAATACTGCTCGTGCACCTTGTCACGTAAAAATATAAGATCTAATCCAAGAGTGGATTGCTCCAGTTAAATCAGGCCGTGTATGTAGAATTGTCTCTGAACCACGTAAAAATCCTTGTGTGCTGATTTACCTGCTTTGCATACTTAACTGCCATATTCATTAGCTCAGGCCATTTAGCATTGATTTAAAACTCATGAAAAACCGATCATCCTGAAACTGAAAACTGAGCACAATCCCACAACCACTCTTTCAGTAACTAAGCTAAAAATGCTTTCAAAGAAAAGAACTAGTATAATTTAGGGCTCACACTTCCGCACTTAATAGCTTGATTAGATAGTTATCCAACTGACCAGCTTCTCAGCAGTCAACATATGGGTTATTTTTTTCTGAGCTCACTCAGAGCACATTTCAGGATTCAGTATTATTTGGCTCCTGGGTCTTTCAGTCCTCAGGACTAATTCTCAGAGAGCATTCTCAGTTTCTAACTGACTGAATCTTGAGGGAATTTTCCTGAAAAAGGAAAAAATTGTTATCAATGTATTTCCCCCCCCCCCCCATTCATTGATTCACACTCATTTTGGGACCAAGAAGTGGTATCAGAGCAGTGGTTCGCAAGATCACTGACTTTGATTACTAATAGTTTCTGAGGAGAAACTTTTGGTGGTCTACTAAACTAAATCTTAGGTATTTTCTGAAATTGCATTTCATGGCATCTTCTAAGCGCCTTGAGAGTAGCCTCCCTGAGTTCTCTGTAGCCAACTATGACTACTGGAAGTTCAGGGTACTTGCACATTTGTACTCTATCTATGATCAGATGTATCTGGTCATTGAGAAGGGACCCATCATCTTAATGATGGATAGAAGAGCTGCCTTTTCTGTTACAGGCAATGTACCAGTTCCACCTCCAGTAGGACTTTAGCCCATCGAGAGAGAAAAGTTCAACTCAGACCAGATCAAGCAGATTGGTCTTGACGACGTTGCAAATAAAATCATTCTTCATATTGTTCCTTACGAGGATTTAGTAAGATTGATGCACCTGAAGACAGCCAAGGAGATCTGGGACACACTTGCTAAGATGTGTGAAGGCTCAGAGAAGATTAAGGAGAATTGAAGGGATATTAATTCAGAAGTTTGAATCTTTCAGAATGCTAGAGGATAAGTCCATCAATCAGATGGAGTCCAAATTCATCAAGTTGATGAATGAGTTGGCAACCCTTGGGAATGAGATTCCCATGAGGGAGGTGTCATCCAAAGTCCTGAACTGTCTGCCTGAAAAATGGGACACAGGAGTTATTATATATGTTGAAGAATACTCAGGACCTCACAAATGTGACCACTACTAAGCTTTTTTTAGAGTTAAAGGCTCTGGAATTTGACATCAATAAGAGGAAGAAGAAGGTTGAGGTCAGTGATGATGTCAGTGAGAGCTGAATACACCGGTTTCCTGAGTCACTTAAACTGAAACGTTCTTTGTTCCGTCCTGAAGCGGCGTTTATAAACTAAATGTACATAACTAACTGAGATTGAGAAGAATGAAGGCGGTCTCAATTCAATGACAGAGTATGTTATTTCATGCAGTTGGAGGAATAATTGTGTTGGACTTTAATCAGTTAATCTTGGCAGTTGAAACCATACAATTAGTTGGTTGGTTACGGATTGGTTACTCGGTTAAGGAGTTAGGATTAAGCAAAAAATATAAAAAAAAAAATATATATATATATATATATATATATATAACTTGAGCGAGTGAAAGAGATTAAAGTATTGTACTATGTAAACTATTATTCATCAATTAGTAAAAAGTGAGGAACCCCATCTGTGGACGTAGATCAATTGATCGAACCACGTAAATCTCTTCTTTTGATTTTCTTATTTTCTTATTTTCTGCAATTGTGTTCATCTGATTCTGAAAAGAATGAGTTCTTCATTGTTTTGAATCTTACTTGAATAGTTGAAGCTTAGGTCGATTAAATTCACAACAAGTTCTTATATGTTAATTTCGTACAACTGTCCCCAGGTGTAAGTTGGTCGCTCCTCGGGCCTCTTGTGTGACCAGCGATCATCTCTACCTTAGACCTTCCTAGTACTGGTCGGTATATTCCCTTGTGGCGAACAGCTATGACCTATTGATCTTAACTTACTGATTGGAGGGGTGAACAGCTTTTGGTGATGACATACTTAAGCTACTCGCTTCATATTATTGTCTTGCCCAGTACTTTGCACTTGCTTCGTAGTCATCTTTAGAACACATCTTATTCTTATTCGTCTAATTATGATTTTGATCACTTAAACTCTCTTCATCACCTATCAACAAATAATTTATATAATTAGCAATCAAGTTGTTAATTATGATTGTTAATTTGTGACTTATCAATAATAATTATGTGTATATAAGTGTTTAAAAAAATCAAATGGATTCAACTAATTTATAGTGATTCAAACGTATATGTAATCCTCTGTTCTATTACGTCCAAACCAAATTAAATAAATATCACTCTAAAAGGTATATATATTTGGTCAATTGTCACATAATTTGTAAGTTTAAGTATCCAGTATATATATTTGGTCAATGTCACATAATCTGTAAGTTAAATTATCGAATTGTTAGATTTACAAGCATATATGACAATGAGTTTTCATAATGATTTATCATTTTCTTTATCCAACCAGTACATGCATGTTCCATAGCCATTGGAAATACTTGTTTGTTTTAAAGTTGTTTACTGATTGGGGACTGACATTATTACTTTTTAGTATTATCTTCTTTCTTTTCAATTCAATTTCTGATTATATATTATTACTTTTAGCTATATTATTGTTTTTTTTAAAGGATAAACTAAAAAGTATTAAAGAAAAATATCATGAAAGTTGCCATCATGATTTTAATTGGTTACAACTTGCAACATACATGTGGAAAAGTGGGGCAGGAGTACCAATGTACCATCTTCATAATTAGATTTATGGTACTCTCCATCCATTATTAGATTCGCTTAGTATCAAATTTTTTTAATTGTAATAAAAATGAAAATAAATATATAATAATTAGTAAGATAAAAAGAGTATTTAATATTATTATTTTTAAAATAAGATAATTATTACCTCCACCTATTTATCCTCTCCTCTTTTCATAATCATTCTCCTCAATCAATTCCTCATGCCACAATCAACAATTTTATTTTTTGTTGATTTTTTTTTTAAATTAGTGAATGATATAACCACCATAAAAATAAATACTCATCTAACATATATAAGGGTAAGAGAAAAATAAATTTTCATTCCTATTAGTATTGAAGTATTTAAAACAAGCACTCTCTAATTATATATATATATATATATATATATATATATATATATATATATATAGAGGAGTCGTAGGGAGAAGAAATTATATTTATTCGAACAAGTAGAGTGTATTTATTTTGTGGTGCAATAAGTGAACCCCGCTCTCTTTTAAATAGAATGAATTAATTTCATCAATTTTATTTTCTTTATTATATTGCACCACAAAATTCAAATTTCTTTGAACTTTTAATTTTTATTCTATCCAACACTATATCTCAAATTAATTGTAAAAATTTATAATTTAACATACATATATTATACATTTAAAAATAAAATTCAACCCAGAGTATTTATTTTATTATATTTGAATTATTTATGTATTGACTTTAATTATATGATTAAGTCTAAATAATTTATATTTAGATTTTGTAAGTTATGTTAAAATTTAAAATCATATTTTGAACTGTAGTACATAATTTAAAAATTATATTATTAATCAATCAATGGTAATAAAAAGTAATAGTAGTAAAAAAAAATTAATAAAATCAATTGGCATGAATAAAATAAATTTAATTTAAAATTTTTATTAATTCATTTCATTATACAATTTGCTTTTAAATTATTAACAAGAATGAGAATCTTACATATAAAGATGGATTTAAGGGTCGCTCCCTTTAAATTTAAATTATTTTTTATCATATATAGAATTATTTTACACAACAAAAAAATAGAAATTTGCTATGCCTATTGCAACAAAATATTTGTCTCAAATCATAATTTACAACAAATTTTCAACAAAAATGGGATGGATGTAATAAAGTGGGTCACAAAGTTTTACAATAAAAATTTTATTTTTCATCGCAAATTTCAATGAAATACCATTATCACGAATTTTTTATGATACAATTTTTCCCAGGTCCGACGTATCGTAAGATAATATACTACTCATCCTGTCTCGGTATAAGCTTTCTATTGACTTTAGGCACATGGATTAAAACTAATGTTAAATTAGTAATTATAATATAAGTGATGTGATGAAAAAAAATAAAAAATAAAAAAATTGTAAAAATTTATAAAAACAAGAATAAAAAATGAATAGTAATTTAAAAAAAAATAAAATAAAAACAGTAAAAAATTTATAGAAAGACAGACCAAAATAATAAAATAAATAATTTATAGGGTAACGGAGGGAGTAACGTTGAATCGCTATAACACGTTGTTGTGGCAAATTGTAACGATATTTTCATTAAAACTTAATTTTCATTTATATTTTACTTTTAAATATTTGCGACTATATGTCATCACAAATAAAATTTATTAAAAAAAAAATTTGGGCAAGGTTCAAACCCGCACCTAGCTAACAGCCATGCGGGCTCGAACCACCAAGCCACAATACGAACCAAATTACTTCAGGAGATCAAACACACTACTTATGAATAGTTCAAGTGGCATGCTTGCAATTTAGTCGTGTACTTCTTTCGTTTATATTTGAATATTAATTATATATGTACAAATATTATATATACTATTTTTATTAAAATTCACATATAATCGATTTATTTTATTTATCTAGTTTAAATAAATTAAAGATTTAAAATTGTGATTATAATAAGATATGTATTTACTTTATGATTGTTTTCAATTTCTTCCCAATGTTCAACAAGTGGTCTCCACAAGTATCATGTCTGTACGACCTACACGCTATGATGTTGAGGAATGTTTGGTGGACCTCTTCATGAATAGTAAGAACCCATCTTGCTTTAATCTAAAAAAAAAATATTTAATTGGACTCCTTTAGGTGAGATTTTGGACCAACTTATAATGTCCACCTCGACTCCGTTTTCATATATAATTTGCTTGATGATGCTTGAAATTTCTTTCATTGGCTCAGTGCTGATAAAATATTATCATAAATCATTAGTAATAATAAAAGTACATAATTATATTATTAATAATTAAGATAAACAATATCTAGCTATTAGCATTTTATTTTTAATCGTAATCTCTAACAATTGATTTATCTCACATGGGATTAATAAACTCAACTAATAAGACAATTAAGTCAATAATTAATATATAATTTAAAAGTAAATAAACTCAATTAAAAATTCAAATATCAAATGTAAATAAAAAATTGTGTTAGTGGGACGAATTAAAAATATAAGACATTGTTCAAATAAAAAGAATTTAATACAACATAAATATCGATGACATATAAATCATCAATGCTGATCGCGTAATCCTCTGTTTCCCCTCGACTACGGATCCTCTCTATTTTTTTTTTCTCCATTGTGAATTTAGATAGACATAAAATTAAAATAATTAATAAAAATACATATTTATGGGACTCATGATAATGATCTCATCCCATGTATTATGTGTATCTCTCTTTTAACTTTAGAAAAAAAATTACACAAAGAAATTGAGAGAATTCGGACTCGTTGTTGACACTCATCGATCCACCACGCAACGCCTCCCAAAACTCCTTCAGTAGCACATGCTCGAGGAACTTGCCCAGTGCGGCACCAATTTATTCGATACTTTATTGACCACTCGCGCGAAATAATATATGTTTTGTTTGTTGAGAAAATCAATTAACTTAGGGCAAGACTATAAAGTTTGCCAAGTGTTAATGAATCAAGGTCTGCACTTTACACTTTTATTGATTGGCTTACAAATTATAAATTTTGTATTGGATAATTTGTTGTAAATATCTTTAGTATGACTTATACCTTTTCTTTGGTTAGTAAAATTCTTGTTTTTATTAACTTAAACAAAATTAGTTATAATGACAAGATATGATAAAATTATTATCATTGCAATTTAATTTTCTTGTAGTATATGGAATTCACGAAGTGAAACATTAAATTTAAAACAAATTATTTCATTTGAAAAATATCTTGTATCTTCAATTAAAATTTTGTTAATGTTTTATGTTTTTTTAATGTCAATACCTACTAATGAAATAGATCTATTTATTGATTCAACTTATTCTTTTTCTTTTTATCGGTAAATGTTAGTAGTTAGAAGTTAGTTCACCAAGTCTCCATACATTATTTTTTTATCGGACTCCAAATCCACCCTTATATCTCCCTCCTAATTCGTTCTCAAAGGGAATCGAACTCATGTCACTCACTCAAGTGAGGAGCCCGGTGGCCAGGTGAGCTAGCTCCCCTGGTTCCAAGTCTCCATACATTCATATCTCCAAGTCAACCTTATATCTCCCTCCTATTCGTTCCCAAAGGAAATTGAACCTGGGTCACTCACTCAAGTGAGGAGCCTGGTGGCCAGGTGAGCTACCTCATCTGGTTTATTGATTCAACTCATTCAAATGATTTCGTGTTTTTTTCATAATAATATTTTGAAAATTTAATTAAATCCTTTTTTTTTTTTAAATACTTTCTCAGTTTCTCTTTAGAAGGAAAGAGTTTTAGAAACAGGGTGAGGGAGTAAATGTTTTCTGCCAACTATTACCAACCACGTGTTTTAAGTGTTTTGAACAGAAGCCGGAGAATGGGGGTCTGCAGCCAGTAAAATAAAAGCTGTAAAGTGAAATATTTATCACTCTTGTCAATGCTCATAAAGACAGCCATATTTATGAATTTAATTCTTAATAGAAATCAATATTATTAATGTATCATTACAATAGATTATTTTTTAACAAATAAACAACTGACCAATCTACTCTCTAGAATAGAACTAGTTTTATTTTTAGCAATATATAAGTCATTTAAAAAAATTATCTTACCTATACAATTCATTTACATTTACATACAATATACTATTTATTTTTTATAAAACACATAAAAAATAGGTGTCCTTAATGGACCTAGAGAATAGTATATTTGAACTTTTTAATTCTATTAGAAACTTTGAAAATGGAGAATACATATACATACGCTTTGTTGACTTCATTTTATTTTATTTTTGGTCCATGCGCGCGCTTTGCTGATTATCTTTTAATTACTATAATATAAATTACGGATATCATGCAACACCTTAAAATGATAGCAGTTAATTTATTCAGTACCTACAAAGACTTGTATATATAATGCGTCAATATAATTAAGTTACTAGATTCTTGGACAAGTGGCTTGACCCATTCTTTTTATACGTAAAAATTTAGCAACCGTATCGATGGTCGCTAAATTAGCAACTGTCAGCAAAAATGGTCGCTAAATTTAGCGACTAAGGTTTTTGTGATCAACTTAAAAAGGTCGCTAATCGGTCAACAAATCTTATTAGCGGCCAAAAAGCGGTTGCTAATTTGGTTGCTAATACCTTCGTTTCTTTATAGTGCTAGCTGTAGAGTATGTCTATCTCTATGAGGTAACTGATAAATAAGGTCTCACATAAGTTTTTATCATATATATATATATATATATATATATTAGTCTTGTATGGATCAGATGTACCGTACAACTCTAGTATATTTTTTAAAGGATTAATTCTATGAAAATACACCATCTTCTACCCAACCTTTAAATAAATCTCAATCAAATATATGTTTTCCATTTTGCGGCCGGCAACCGATACGTGTCTCATCGAAGCGCGTGAAAGTTTACAACACTGGTGTTCACACATTTAATTACCTTTTCATTTTTTTTAATTTTCACATCATATATCATATGCATATATATAAAATAACAATACTTTTTATTTAAAAATATTTTCTGGCTGTGGGAAAAATATTTTTATATGTTTGTAGCATTCAATATCTGATTTACAAAACACTTGAAAAAACTCCTAAATACCCTATAAAAAATTGCCAAAAATTGTACCAAATTATGAAAAATCTCAATATTTGAGGTTTGAATTTCTAAAATTTGTGCATGCATGCCAGAATGATAAACTCTTACTCACTCCTGCGAGACATGTCATTAGTTGCTGGTCGGAAATGTAAAATATGTATTGGATTGAAATATCTTAAAAGGTCGTGTTTTTTTAATTGTAATCGTAAATCACATGATTAAATTGAAAGTTGAGTAAAAAGATGGTGCGCTTTTATAGAATTAACCTTTTTACAAAATTTACAAAATTTATATTATTGAAAAGTCACACGTGTTATTACTGAAAAAGAGAATTTTTAGGAACACAATTTTTCGTAATAACATGTGCTATTTTTCAATAGTATTATATGTAAATTTTTAAAAAATGCACTTAAGTTACATAGTTCACAGAGTGCATAAGACACTTACTATATATATATTTTTCAATTAAATTTATAATGATATAAAAGCATGAAAAATACTTGACTTGTAATGTGATATTATAGTGTGTTTGTTTAGTAGGAAAATAATATGGATGTTCATTTGTTATGATTAAAAAGGAGAGATAGTGAGAAATAATTTGTGGTATTATAAATACCACATGTGAGGTGGTATTTCATATCCCTTACAAATGGAAAATAATACTGCGGACTTTACTTTTTAACCGAATCTAATGTAAATCATATTCATAAAAATAAACACCGCAAAAAGAGAGAAATTATTGCATCTCTCTAATTTTCACATGTGAAATATGGGCTCATATATAAAAGAGACAACATGAAATATCAACGAGTGTTAGTGGACTAATCTTCTGTTTAACACGTATGTCAATCTATAATGTTATCAACGAAATAAAATAGTTTAAATTGTTAATTATCTTTTTAAACTAAAGGATGCCTAAATCCTATTGCATGTTACTGTTACCATTAATCCACTATTAACTGGGACGCGTCTAATTGCCACTCTTTGACTGCTATGTACTCCGTTCAAAAAGCTTTATGCTTTAGCGTGCAATAATACGCCTGCGAAACAGGGACAAGCCGTCTCCATTGTTGAATTTACTGTTTCACTTTATTATTGTTTCACTTTCGCATGTCTTATTGATGTAAAATACGTTCCGGCTCTTTTTCTCAGAAAACCTAGACACACGGATTAAGAATAAAATACAGTATGCAAGTGTGAAGTTAATTAATAAAATATAAAAAGTGTACTTTATTGACTTTTATGAGTGTAAATTATTATTTTTTAAGATAGGAAAAAAGAGTTGGGATGTCCAAAATGGAAAAAGGGAAAAAAAGAGTTGGGATGGAGGAAGTAGGTTTTACTGTTTCAGATTTTTTTTTTGTTCCATAATTTATTAAGTATCTATTTTGGTCTCAAAAAATATAACTTTTTTATTTTGATCATGTAACTCTTTAGGTTATCCAATTTTAATCTCATTTTCATCAAAAAGTGAAAATAATACTCCCTCCGTCTTTGTATATGTTGCTCGTTGCTTTTGGGCACACGAATTAAGGTAAAAGTGAAAAAGTATAAGTGATGTGATGAAAAAAGTGAAAAAGTATAAGTGATGTGATAGAAAAAGTGAAAAAGTATGAGTGATGTGATGGAGAAAAGTGAAAAAGTAATGAAAATAGTATAAAAAATATTGAAAATAATAATAAAGAAGTGAATAGTAGTTTCCAAAAAAGGTAAAAAAGCAATGAGCAACTTATAGAAAGACGGACGAAAATGGCAACATGAGCAACTTATAGAAAGACGGAGGGAGTATTTGTCAGGCATAATGTATATGGTGGTTGAATTTGAGACTTTTTGGTGGTACCCTTGCTGACGTAGATGTCAAATATTTTTTTTCATTTTGTATTTTTTATTTGTTTTTTCATAATTACTAGAATACTAATAAAAAAAATAAAATATTAACAAGTTCTAAAATTCAATCACCATGTGTACCATGAAGTACAAAAAGTTACGTTTTTTTTTTACTTTTTTTACGAAAATGAGACCAAAATTTGGCAACCCAAAAAGTTACACGATCAAAATCTTAAGGGATTAATACCAAAATTGTCCCATAACTTTTTCACTTTTTTGATTTGGTCTCAGAACTATGTAATGTTTCAATTTAGTCCCATAACTATTTAATGTTTCAATTTAGTCCCATAACAATTCAAATCTAACCAAAATAGTCACAAGTCGCCGGAAATGACATAAAACAACGTCGTTTTAATCACGTGAGGGTCACGTGTTATATTTTCTGGTGGAATTGACTCACACGGCACGTGAGTAAAACGACGCCATTTATGTCATTTTCAGCGAGTTATGACTAATTTGGTTAGATTTAACTTATTATGGGACTAAATTGAAACATTATATAGTTATGGGACTAAATTGAAACATTACATAGTTATAAAACCAAATCGAAAAAGTAAAAAAGTAATTATGGAACGATTTTGGTGTTAATCCCAAATCTAAAAATCAATATTTTTGTGAAAAAAGACATAGAATCAATAAGTTATGTGACAAAAAAATATTTTTTCCCATAGATTTTATATAAAGGTGATTCACCTCATCCATATTTAGTTTTGATACTTTTATTAAATATTCTGTAATTTAAATATTGTTTTAATACTCCACATGTTAGACTTAATAGTTAGGGAAAACACATCTAAGGACACATTTACACCCTAAATTAAAATTAAAGACACTCAACTCGAAATTGTGAAGTTAATTAAGTTCTACAATTTGAATAATAAATTTTGTACACGACGTGCTGCCCTATGATAAGGTATGGGATACCTACGAAGGGAATAGGTGAGAAAATTGATATATAGTTGTCTAATCAAACTTCGTCCTCCCCAATACTCAAACCACTGTGCCTGAAACCAAATTCTTTGAATAAGTATAATCTCTCAGTGTTTCCTCGTTCCTATCGGAGGATTGGCTTCTGTATTACTGTAATCGAGATTCCGGTGCAAGAAGAAATATAAATGAGACCATGTATTTGGGGGGTTTCCGTAAAATGAGGGTAGATTTTAATAGTGTATGTGATTGTTATTGTTTCCACAATGAAGGAACAACAATCCTACCCAAAATACAAGCAGAGTGGTTCTTATAACGGCGCAAATGTGTTTGTCAAGTGAAAAACTGAAAGTTTTCGGTTGGGCTTTGTGCGTTAGCGAATCATGATGAAATCACAATTTTTTTATAATATGTTGACTAGGGCTTGTGCCTTGCGTAGGTATGGGCGGGGGAAAGAGACGTCCAATGGACATAGATGTTTCGGATAGTGGAGAACAGTAGTAGGTGGATTCAACACCGAGTAGACGACGGCAAACTCTAAAACATTGTGGTAAGACTGAAATAATGCATGAGGGGTTGGTGTTGATTATTGATGTATGTTGTGTAAATTTACTGTTTTCATTAATAGGGGTTTGTTAAGATTGACTATGTGGCACTATGACTAGTGGCTTGATTAGGTTGGTATATTTTCCTACACCATGTGTTAATATACCTTCAAGGATCTCATTGTGGAATCATATGCATATATTTGATATATTTTCTGATTTTTTATTAAACTCAATTGTTAACATGAGCACCTTCATTCTCTGTAAAGTACAGTGTTTTACCATAAGTTAAATGATGTAATATTGTGTAAGGTATTAACAATATATAACTTTTCCCCAAATATGATTATTACGTGTGAAACTTCACCATAAATCGCAAATGGAGAATGATCTGATATGATCCATGCATCTCAATCAAAAAGCTTCAAGAATTTGAATTTTGAATTGTGCATTAACTAAAGGATATAAGAACTCGTCTAGGTAAGCAATTGTAGGTAGTCCATGTTTTATCAGCTTTCCAAATCACAATAAATGCTATATTTTCAACCGACGTTTTTATGTTGTTATTATATACTAATAACCACTTTATTAATGTATGTTAATTAGGTGATTAGCATTAAAGTGTTTATCTTTGTAATTTTTATTTTACCGTGTCCTACACTACATTTATGGATGAAAAAGTGGTCTTGGCTGTCATTTTTCCTAATAGTTATTATATATATTTATATATAAACTAGTTTTTTTTGTTTAAAGGGAAATCTACACTCTAGTCAACTTTGAAAAATATGCGTGCAATCTAGGTATCCTAATTAAAGTAGGTGCATTGTGGTACAAATTAGAGTTAATAATTATAAATTAAATTTAATGTATATTATTAATATATTAATTAAACTTTTAAAATATCCTCTTTATTATATAGGTGGACAGAACCTACCAGTATTCTTCAGTTGTATATATACACATAATATATATATATATATATGAATGTATACGACTGAGAAAGCGAGAGAAGGGGCAAGGGAGAGAGAGGCACCGACTGTGGCAACCGCCACCACCGGAGGTGAGGAGAGCCGAGAGCGAGAAGGGGGAGAGAGAAAAATCAGATCGATGGAGTTCTCTTCCAATCCAGATCGCAAGCAACGAAGAAAAGGGAGGAAGAGAGGTCGTCCCTCATCCATGGACACGAGAAGAAAAGGGGGGAAGAGAGGCTGCGGGCGGATCTGGAATTTTCACGAGGCGTGAGGCTGAGAGGCGGCAGCGGTGGAGGTCGCCCCTATTTTTTTGCGGTGGATCTGGAGGCGGCGGCGGTGGAGGCCGCCATGGACGCGTCTGAAGCTCGCCTCAAACCACACGCCAGAATCGGTGGAAACACACCCAGCGTCCAGTTGCACAGCCGCCGACCGATTCATCATCGTAAATAGCTTCACTGCCCATGGCACCCCCTGCAACCGTCTTGAAACGCACAGCCCTATGCCAGTAAACACATCCATCAATTCAAAGCCGCCGACCGATTCGTCATCGAAAATAGCTTCACCGCCCATGGCACCCTGCAACTGTCTTGAAACGCACAACCTTGTGCCGGTAAACACATCCATCAATTCGAAGCCGCCGGAATAATTTGAATGGCATGTATGAATTTTGAGAATATTTCGAATGGAATGCAGGTATCAATTTTTAGGATATCAGGTTTAAGTTTTTTTGGAATTAAATTTTGAATATATTTTTTTATTAGTAGAAGGCGGGGATTGAGAGAGTGAAGGAGGTAGGAGCAGGATGAAGTTGCTGGGCGGAGCCATGGCAGGGAATAGCAGAGCGAGAGAGGATAGCTTGAGAAATAGTGAGGGAGGAAGAAGAGGCCATGGCTCTGCTATGAGGTATTTCTCTCTCTACGAGTTTAGGACTTTGCTTCTGGTGATGAAGCCATAACTTTTGTTTATGATTCTGATGTTCGAGATTCTTCAGTGTTCTATTTATTGCATCCATGGCTTTGATTGCAATTTTAGTTATGAGAGGGCTTAACTATTCTATACAAATTGGCAAAACAGACTTACTTTTGCCACCGATCTTTGAAATTTTTTAGAAAAAATGGATCTTGGGCAAACTCGCAG
>JAPKLY010000679.1:75431-136765 GCA_026898435.1 Prunella vulgaris
CATTATCAAATATAATCTTTACTATATAATATATAATAATATATCTAATATATTATTATGATAATCTAATACATCATCTAATTTAATTAAATCTAATTTAATTAAATATTAATAATTCTATTTAATAGAATTATTATAATTCTCCATGAATTAAATATTTATGATCTAATCAAATATTTAATCTGACCAACTTAATTCGTAAACGTAGGTTACTTATTGTGTGACCCATAGACCCTCATATGTCAAGCGATTAGTCAAACTAATGGTCTTAGTTGAACCCTAGACAATAAACCAGACAATCTCAACATATGAGGTACGTTGAGAGGATACAGCAACAACCTGTAATGTGAAACTCAAAGTGATACGGTCCTTTCATTCACGAATACTCCGATTAAGTCTAGAACATGATAATGTATCTATTCTAATAACTTAATCAAGTTATCTCATTCTACTAATTGATCATATTATCACATTTGAACACTATTTCAAATGCGACGTGCATTGGCCAATGACTAACGATCCAATTAGTTATGAGAAGTCGAGTATTCTCTCCAAATCTATTTGAGGAATGAATTCAATCTTGGCTCAACTACCACGCACATGTACTTCGTGATGTGCCCAACACATGCCATATCTACCCCGTTCAGAGTGCAAGTCGGTCATGATCAAAGCTCATCACTCCATAAATGTCGTGTGTATTGACCTCAAGTCAGAGGACTATTACACTACTCCACAAACCGATACTCTCATAGACACGTAAATAGAGTACATCAAATGGTTTCTCGGTTGGGTATGCCAATACTCCTCAAAGTATTTGTGCATCCATCATGAGATACCTAGTATCTCGCAGTTGTGAGAATCACTGCACCCTCTAAGGGTATGATGTAGATCACACACCAATCTCAATTGCATCATCGATATCCCGTTCTCGATGATCATTGATTGGGGCTACTTTAAGAACTATGTCATAGTCATCCGAGTCTCTCATCTCAATGACAACATTAGTTCATGGGAACACATATATGAATATATACAAACAATCAAACATACTATTCTATAAGTGTATTGCCGAATATCATTGATCAAATCAATAATATATTAATAACTGAATATGATCAAGTATAATGTCCTCATAATGATTGTCTCTAGGACATATATACTAACAAAGACAACCATGGATTCCAGCGGTAATGGTCGGAGGTGGTTAAGATAGTCGTGGATTGAAGCTATTGATGGAGGAATAATACATATGAAGGGTGAGGGTAAGGGGTGGGAAATAATTATACTATTCAACCCATAATAAAATAGTACCGGCGAAACGGTCGAATAATTAATGTGAAAGTAAACAGTGTTTTTTACTATTTTATTACTGGATCATTGTAACCCGTTATATTAAATTGGGTTGACCCAAATTTTGTATGGCCTACCAAGTGATTGTATAATAATGTTAAAATGCTATAATATGGTCTTTTAATGCCTACCAAGTGCAGTCTTACAATATACACATATTTATTATTTTTGAGTTTTTTTTATTGTTTATGATGAGGTGGAAAGCAAAAGATGCTTTTTTCTTAATCTGTGAGCCCTCACTCCCTTGCATCTTCCTCTGGGACGGAGGGATAAATTTATTTTTGTCATCTTAAATTTTGAATTTTGATTTTAGTTTTTAACTTATAAAAAATTATAATTTTTATCCCGTGTTTAGATACATCCGATCACAGGATCAAAATTATAAATTTAGTATAAATTAAAGGACTAAATTCAAAACTTAAAAGGACGAAAAAAGTAAATAAAACTTTATTTTTCGTCCTCTTAAGTTTTAAATTTTCAATTTAGTCCTTTAACCTGTAAATGTAAGATTTTGATCATGTGACTTGTTATACCCGGTCACCTATGTTGCATGGGTGCGAATACGCTAGTGCGGAAGTGACTTGTTATACCCGGTCACCTATGTACCAGACAAGCTCCACTAGGTGCTCGACATATTAAAATGGGCTCTACGAGGAACTTACACATGGGCACGAGCAAGTATCACTCCTGGCATAAGAAACAAACTTCCAACCATGCACCGATAAAGATCTCGGAAGGAAATCGAATCAGCCTATGCACGCTCTATGGTCTTGAAGAAAGTACGATTCGATTAAGAGAATCATCCTACGTGGTGTTCACTCATTGGTCCAGTACAAGGGACAACAACTGAATGCAACCTCCACTATGTGGAGAACGATCCAAGGCTATAGATAGCCCAAGGACCATAGCCGCATGGCCCAAGCTTGCCACACCAGTCCCTAAAAATATAAACATCAGCTCTCAAGAGTTAAAGGAATAATAGACATACGACACATTCTCTCTCTTGCAATATAACCACTGTAATTTGTAAACATCGTCCTTTAGTTAATCAATATACACAAACATCTTAAAGTTCTAGTCCTTGCAATATAAGGTTAGACAAATTTGGTGTTCATACTTATTTTTACAGCATTTATCCTGCTTGATTATTGTTGTATGTTCAACAACGTTCCTCAAGTTGTTACAGGACCAACAAATGGTGCCATATATGGGAAAACACTATTAAAATCACCCAGTCTTAGCTAAATCTCATCCAGATTTCTTGGAGATCTTTAGATCTTCAAGTTTGCAAAACTTTGAAGTCTTCAAATCTTCATAGTTTCTCTTTTCTCTCACTTACATGCTGCCATGGCGAAATCAAAGCATACTGTGCAGCCTTCGTGTAAGGCCATTCCCTCAACCTCACCGTCTACACCTTCAGTTCAGTCGAACTTTGCTCAACTCAATGTGAATGCTCCTGCTGGTCCCTTAAGTGGTCAAGGTCTAGGAGGGGGGGTGAATAGACCTTGAATCCAAAATCAAATTTTCAAACTTTTTCAAAGAGGACAATCTAGAACCTTACAGTAACCTCTAAAAGTTAAAAAACAATTAGTCTACAAGAGATTTTATGGACTACAAATGATACAACTGTGGACTAGAGAAGTCTGCAGCTGCAAAGTAATAAAACTTGCAAATAAACAATCTACTTGTAGACAGAGTATTAGAGGGATTCTCACACTTAAAGTGTATTGAGAAATTCTCAAACATAACAGCTGAGTGACTTAAAGAAGTCTACAGCTGTAGAGTCCAGTTCCTTTGTGAAAAACATAAAGTTTTTATGCACAGATTTAAATACAATGATGAATGTAACAGTAAGATAAATATGCAATACAAAAAGATAAATAAACAAGGTAAATGAAACAACATGGTTTATAGTGGTTCAGTGTCTATGAAAAGACGACATACATCCACTGTTACACCACTATGCGCCAAATTCACTAAGAACAGATCACAAAGATCAATACACATAGTTCCCCCTTAGAACTAGGTTCACTCAGATTCCTATTCTAAAAAGAGACACTAGCATATTCACTCAGAATATAACTCACTAAGAGTTAAACAAACCTCACATAGAGATATCTACACTAAGTAGAAATGATAAAACAAGTGAGGGAACAACAACAAAGAGTGATTCTTTCTAAGAAAATCCTAACCAACTATCCTATGAATCACAAAGAACAAAAACTCTCTCTCTCAGAATTTGTTGGCTGTAGAATTGCTCAGGTTGAATGCTTGTATGCGCAGGTTGTTGTTGTTGCATCCTCTGAGAACATCTTCTATTTATAGATGGAAGGGAGTGACTTATCCGTTGAGAGATTCAAATATGAATTCTGGATAAGGCTCCTCTCTCTCTATGAGCATGTGTGAAGTGGTCCTCATCCTTCACACAGAATAGTACTGATTGTACTATTTGTCCTCTTCCTCAGAATTCTGGTTTCCTTTGAAATAATCTCCATTAATCTCCAGAATCTTTGAAATAAGCTCCACTTAAGTACTCTATAGTGAGTGCAAAATTGCTACACAAATTTGAGCTTAAGGGTCTTGATAATCTTTAATAATACTTGGACTTGTACTTCAGTCTTCAAATGATTATATCAGTTGTAGGGTCTTCAACCTTGCAGCTGTAGAGTCCTGAAAAACAAAGAAACTGACTGTAGAGAAACATTACAGTTGTAGGGTCATGTCATGGCTGTAGGGTGATCAAATATACAGCTGTAGACTTTTCTTTCAACTATAGTTTTCTAAGTCAATTTTCTTAAGTCAAGATATTAGTTTCCACTTAATTAAGAAAACATGTTTCGCACACATCAAAATCTAAATAGGGACTTAACAATTTCCCCCTTTTTTGATGTTGGCAAAACACATCAACAAAACAATAAAATAACCAGCATAAGCAGTAGCAATAAGATATTGCTAACACAACAAATCAAATAAAGAACCAATAACAAGACAACAAAAGGAAAGGCTGCATAAAAGTAAACAAGGTTTAAATACAACTTACAAAAGATAGTTAGACTAAAAACTAAGTAGTTTTAGTGTCTAAACTATACAGTAGTCTTCAAGAATTTCATCTCCTCTTGTGCTTGGGGTCCGCATCTTCTTCATCTTCATCTTCAGATTCATCATGTGGTTTGAGAATTCCTTGTTCAACCATCTTCATGTTCTTCTCATCTTCTTCTATGTATTTCATCAGCACCATCAACCCATAACTTTCAAAATCTTCTTGTTCTCTTCTTGAACTGAAAACATATCTATCCTTCTTGAACTTTATCTTCTTGATCACAGTGTGTCTATTGCAGATACTCAAGAACTCTTCCCAAAGTATATCAAATTCTGATTTCATCACCTTTTCTTTCTCTTCTTCTTTCTCTTCAGGAGCAATTTGACTGATAGGTTGTACATTCAGTACATTGGATAATTTTAACTCTTGCTTTTCCTTTTCTTCCCTTTCTTTCTTTCTTTCCCTTGATTCCTGAACTGTCTATTCCCAATAACCAGCTGAACCTCCAGAAGGTTGTGAATGATGCATCTTTACAGCTGGTAACTTGACAGCTGTAGACTTGGGCACAACTGTATGATTTTTCCTTGTGAATTCTTCTTCTTTCCACTTTCAGATTCAGACTGTTCAGCCAATCGTTTTGAAAAATTCTTGGATGGATCTTCTTTCCACATTGCTTCACCAAATCCTTTTACCTTCTCCAGGATTTGTTCTGTCTTCTTATCACCTTCTCTTAGTTCTTTCTCTATCTGACTACTTTCCCCCTTTTTGTCAACATCAAGATGTGACAAAATGGTTGAGAGTTTCTTCATTAGATCTTCCTTCATGTTTCTGTTGTCAGAAATCAAGTTTTCTACATCCTTCATTCATTCATTGAATCTCCAGTTTCAACTTGAATGAGTCATCTTTCATTGTGTTGATTGATGAGTTGAGATCAGTTATCTCTCTTGTCTTCTTCATAGACTCAGATCTTATCTCATCATTTTGATTCATCAGCCCGTCAATAACTTTCTTGATATTCTCTTGCATTGTTTTTCTTTCAAGTACTCCTCTTTTTTCTACTTTCTTCACAGCATCTTCAACACCTTTCTTCACTTTTTGAGAAATGATTTTGTCAGATATTGTCTTCACTTGTTTTAGGATTGCAGCTTCAATCCCTTTCAAAGTTTCCTCAAAACCTTGAAGTTTTAACACCACCTTCTTAGGAGTCATCTTAGGAAATGAGTCACTATCTTCTTCCTCTAATTCAGCTTCCATGATCATCAATTCTTTCCCTTTTCCAACTTTTTGTGTCTTTGCAGGTGCTAACTCTACAACTGTAGAGTCTTCAGTTGTAACCTTTATTTTTGTGGGAGTTAGATGAACTTCCATTCTATCAGTGGAGAAATCAGCCATGTAATCATCAATGTTCTCTCTTTCCAAGGCTGAATAACTCTGTAGAGGGGGAGTCCCTTGCTGATAAATTTCATCTAATGTAAACACTGCAGGTGGAGGTTGGTTGAAAATATTTGTAACAGGATTAGATAAATCCTTTGCACTTTCATCAATTTCTCTAGATGTTTCCTCTACTATCTGCTCATTCACTTCAGCTTCTTGAATTTGTTGAGTTTGAGCATTTTCAATTTGAGCTTGTGCACCACCCAGTGGTGCATCATCATCATTGCCTTCATTATCATCATCTGGCTTGTCCTTTGGTTCTTTACAATGTGAACCATCTTTGTCAGCATCTTTTTCTGCCTCTCTGTCCTTTTCAGTCTCTTGAACAGTTGGTGTGACTTCCTTTTCTATTGGAATTGACTCTGCAGCACCAGCTCCTGCAGATTCCAATATGGCTGCTCCTTGAGCCAAGGTAGATAAACCTTCAGCATCAAAAACTTGTGTGATTCCTTCACCAATTCTCACAGGGACTTCATTTTCACTTTCTGAGCTGACAATTTCATATTCTGCCTCAGGAAATTGTGCCTCAGGGTCAGTCTCTGTGCCCATTGTGACTTTGTTATTTTCTGCTTTTCAGTCTGAGCAACTATCTCTTTACCTTTTCCCTTGTTCTTTCTTAGTTTTTCATCAAGAAAATCATCAAGAAAATTAGGTCTCATCAATTGATCCACATCATTGCAATTTGTCCAGTCAACAACCCACTGGAACAAATTTCTTTCTTCATTCTTCAGCTTCTCAAGCTCTTCCTTAACCAACTTCCATTCTTCAAACTTCTGTCTTTCTTCCTCAAATCCATCAATTCTTTCTATTGAAACAACAGGTTGTTGTTCAATCTGAGTTGGAACCTCTATTTCTTCTTGCTGTCCACTAGTCAAGTCTACAGCTGTAGACTTGTCAGATTCTTCAGTCCTTTTAGAATGAAATCTTTTTGCTCTTTTCTCTCTATCTACTCCATCCTCAGATTCAGTAGCTTCATCCACTAAGAGCAACTTTCTCTTCACATTCTTCTTTTTCCTTTCTTAATGTTTCAAAGGACTTGAAACAACTGTAGGTTTCTTCTTCTTCACATCCTTATTTCTCTTTTTCTTCTTCTGAGAAATAGCCATAGGAGCATCCATAGCTCCTGTCTTGAAATTTGCTTTCCCAACAATTCTATGAACAAGTATGGGTTGTCCAGTATGCCCATTGAACAATGTACATCCTACTTCTTTCACAATATAATTGAGAAACAAACCAAAGCCTTTGTTTCTTCCTTCTTTCACCACATCATTACTAATGTTTCTCAAAAGTAATTCTCCTAAATCAACAATAACCTCCTTATCTATGGCGATCATGAGATCCCACATAAGTCTAGTTCCCGTGTCATGTTCACCAGTTCTACATAACAAACATTTATCAATAACTTCATATAAATAAATGTACTCAACTTCAAGGTCGTTCTTCTTGAATGTCCTTTTCCAATTCTCTGGAAATGGCTTTTCAGCTATGAACTTCTTCCAATATATTTGATCTTCATCCTTAAAATTGAGGTTGTCATAAGAATCTCCTCCAGTTCTTAAGTGTATAGCTCTGCAAATATCCTTAGATCTGATATTAACCGTTCTTCCTTGAAGCTTAACTGACAATCTTTTTCTTTCAACGTCTGCTTCAGCATTCTTGTAAAATTCCAACACAATCTTGTCATCATATGCACTTGGAATGTGAGTAAGACAATAGTGTAGTCCCTGGTTGATAATATTTCTAACAACTTCTTCCATAGCTTCAGTGGGGTTCTACCTTTGCAGTTCTTCAAAATCAAACAGAGTGCCAAAAATAACCTTCATGGCCATACCTTGGGGTTTGAGGAGTGAGGGATGAGGAGTGTTTAATGGGTTTCAAAAATGTAAAGTGAGGTCAAAGGAATCAATAATCCTTTAAATACCTTTCCTTACACGTGCTTAAGACAGGGGAGGGTAAAACTGTCTTTTAAAATGTATGAGTGTTTAAAATTTCTAACCAAAACTTATGGAATTAAGTTTGTCCAAAATCTAACTCATCTGATCATTAAACTCAATTTAAAATTATATACATATTCAAACATTCTATTAATTAAAATGTTGAATAATCCAAAATACATGTAACAAAAGTACTAGCGTTTCTGAATTTATATTGTCTCATTTAATTTCCCAAAATTGTACAAAGTACTGTAAGTTCTCTAAATTTGCAGTTGACATGTTTAGAATATGGAAGTCTACATTTGTAAGGAATCTGTAGTTCAATACCAAGTCTACAGCTGTAGAGTTAATAACTCTGTAGTTGAATGACTTTGCAGCTGCATATTTCCTTTTCAATGGATTTCCACTTTTCTATGTTTGTCTTTGCAATTTAGTGATTTTCACAGAGTCTTTTTACAATTCTAGCATACCCAAATTACCTCTCAAGATTGAAAATCTTGATTCACACAAAGGTTTAGTGAAAATATCAGTAAGATTCAAGTTAGTATGAATCTTTGTCAATTTCACATCCTTTCTTTCAACATGATCTCTTATGAAATGATGCCTTACATCTATGTGTTTTGATCTAGAGTGTAACACTGGGTTCTGTGTAATAGCAATAACACTTGTATTGTCACAGAATATAGTGGTTTCTCTTGCATCAATCTCATAGTCTTGTAATTGATATTGCATCCATAAGATTTGTGCACAACAGCTTCCAGCAGCAATGTATTCTGCCTCAGCTATAGAGAGAGCAATAGAGTTTTACTTCTTATTGTGCCATGCCACCAATCTTTCACCTAAGAATTGACAAATCCCACTTGCACTCTTTCTATCAATCTTGCAGCTTGCAAAATTTGAGTCAGTGTAGCCAATGAGTTCAATTCCTCCTTCTTTAGGATACCATAATCCTAGATTTTGTGTGGATTTGACATATTTGATGATCTTCTTTACAACATTTAAGTGTGATTCCTTAGGATTAACTTGGAATCTAGCACATACACCTACTGCAAACATAATATCAGGTCTGCTTGCTGTAAGGTATAGCAATGATCCAATTAACCTCCTATATTTGGTTACATCAACACTTTTGTCATTCTCATCTTTGTCTAAACTCACAGAAGGTGTCATAGGTATATTGGTAGGCCTAGAGCTATCCATTCCAAATCTTTTGATCAGCTCTTGAGTATACTTAGCTTGATTGATGAAAATTCTATCTCTCATTTGCTTAACTTGTAATCCCAAGAAGAAATTCAGATTTCCCATCATTCTCGTTTCAAATTTCTCTGTCATGAGCTTAGAGAATTTTCTGCATAAATCTTCATTGGTTGACCCAAAGATTATATCATCAACATAGATTTGGACAAGCAATATGTCATTTCCATTTTGTAATCTGAATAAGGTCTTGTTAACTATACTCTTTTTGAATCCATTTTTGATCAAATGATCACAAAGGGTGTCATACCATGCTCTTGGTGCTTGTTTAAGTCCATAAAGGGCTTTTCTGAGCTTATAAACCATGTCTTCAGCTGTAGATTCCTCAAATCCTGTTGGTTGGGGAGAATAGACCTTGTAGACTTGCTCAGGTTGAATGCTTGTACCACTTGTTGGTCCCTTAAGTGGTCAAGGTCTAGAGGGGGTGGGGTGAATAGACCTTGAGTCCAAAATCAAATTTTCAAACTTTTTCAAAGAGGGCAATCTAGAACCTTACAGTAACCTCTAAAAGTTCAAAAATAATTAGTCTACAAGAGGTTTTATGGACCACAAAGGATACAGCTGTGGACTACAGAAGTCTACATCTGCAAAGTAATAAAACTTACAAACAAACAATCAATTTGTAGACAAAGTATCAGAGGGATTCTCACACTTAAAGTGTATTGAGAAATCTCTAAATGTTCAGCGGAAATAAGTGTAAGTGTTAATGAAAAACAATATGAACAAACTTAACAGCCGAGTGACTTAAAGAAGTCTACAGCTGTAGAGTCTAGTTCCTTTGTGAAAAACACAAAGTTTTTATGCACAGATTTAAATACAATGATGAATGTAACAGTAAGATAAATATGCAATACAAAAAGATAAATAAACAAGATAAATGAAACAACAGGGTTTATAGTGGTTCAGTGTCTATGAAAAAGACAACCTACATCCACTATTACACCACTTAGGTGCCAAATTCACTAAGAACAGATCACAAAGATCAATACAAATAGTTCCCCCTTAGAACTAGGTTCACTCAGATTCCTATTCTAAAAAGAGATTAACTACCCTATTCACTCAGAATACCACTCACAAAGAGTTAAAAACCTCACAAAGAGATATCTACACTAAGTAGAAATAATAAAAACAGGTGAGGGAACAACAACAAGAGGTGTGATTCTTTCTAAGAAAATCCTAACCAACTATCCTGTGAATCACACAGAAAAATAAAATCTCTCTCTGAAAGTTTGTTGGCTGTAGACTTGCTTAGGCAAAATGCTTGTATGCGCAGGGTTGTTGTTATTATTTCCTCTGAGAACATCTTCTATTTATAAATTGAGTGGTGTGACTTATCCGTTGAGAAATTCAAATTTGAATTCAGGATAAGGCTCATCTCTCTCCATTTACATGTGTGAAGTGGTCCTCATCCTTCACACAGGATAGTACTGATTGTACTATTGTCATTTTCTTTAGAATTTTGGTTGTGTCTTCAAACTAATCTTCATTATCTTCCAGAATTATAGAAATAACCTCCTTTTAAGTACTTTTTAGTGAGTGCATGAGAGCTACAATAATTGTGCTTAAGGGTCTTCATAATCTTCAATTAATCTCTGACTTGTACTTCCTTTCTTCAAACGGTCTTCTCAACTGTAAGGTCTTCAACCTTGCAGCTGCAGAGTCCTGAAAATACAAAACTGGCTGTAGAGAAATATTACAGCGGTAGGGTAATGTCTGGCTGTAGATTGATCAAGTATACAGCTGCAGACTTTACTTACAACTATAACTTTCAAAAACCAATTTCCTTTGAACAAGTGTTAGATTAATATTTAGGGGTTATTTTGCAATTTAAGAAATTTCTTGATGCCCTAATATATTTATTGAAAAATCTAAAAAATACGATGGGCATGATGTCTAAATTCATTGACGTTGACATCCATCTCCGGCAGTGTGATGAGCGTTGCAATAACTTTAAACAGTGCAGCGTCTTCATCCAGTGTCTTCATTATATATTTAATATAAAGGATTAAATTATATAATATTATAATTTATATATTATATAATTATGACATCATACCCGCTCAACCGCTTTATTAACGGTCAGACCGATCGGACCCGGTCCGACCAAAAAAACTAAGGTGTCCTGTTCAATGTCCGCTTCCGCTTTTTAAAACATAGCTGGTCGTATGACTAGTTATAGGCAGTTGGAGGACGAAAACCATAATTTTTTATAAGTTAAAGGACGAAAACAAAATTTCAAAACTTAAGAGGACGTAAACCATAATTTTTGGTAAGTTAAATGACGAAAACAAAAATTCAAAACTTAAGAGGACGAAAACCAAAGTCAACGAAAACCAAAGTCAACGAAAAATCAAATATCAAATGTAAATAAAAAAATTGTTTAGCGTGCGGACGAATTAAAAATATAAGACATTGTTCAAATAAATTTTTTTTTAATACAACATAAATATCGATGACATATAAATCATCAATATATCTCATTGCCGATCAGGTAATCCTCTGTTTCCCCTCGTTGTCCCGACACTAATCGATCCACCATGCAATGCCTCCCAAAACTCCTTCAGTAGCACATGCTCGACGAACTTGCCGAGTGCGGCACCAGTCATACACTTTTATTGATTGGCTTACAAATTATAAATTTTGTATTGGATAATTTGTTGTAAATATCTTTGAGTATGACTTATACCTTTTCTTTGGTTAGTAAAATTCTTGTTTTTATTAACTTAGAAAAAAATAAAATTACTATCATTGCAATTTAATTTTCTTGTAGTATATGGAATTCACGAAGTGAAACATTAAATTTAAAACAAATGATTTCATTTGAAAAATATCTTGTATCTTCAATTAAAATTTTGTTAATATTTTATGTTTTTTTAATGTCAATACTTACTTATGAAATAGATCTATTTATTGATTCAACTTCTTCAAATGATTTCGTCTTTTTTTCATAATAATATTTTGAAAATTAATTAAAACTTTTTTTTTTTTTTTGAAATACTTTCTTTTTAGAAGGAAAGAGTTTTAGAAACAGGGTGAGGGAGTAAATGTTTTCTGCCAACTATTACCAACCACGTGTTTTAAGTGTTTTCTGCAGCCAGTAAAATAAAAGCTGCAAAGTGAAATATTTATCACTCTAGTCAATGCTCATACAGACATACTTATGAATTTAATTCTTAATAGAAATCAACATTATTAATTTATCATAAAAATAGATTACTTTTTAACAAATAACAACTTACCAATCTACTCTCTTCCATTTAAATAGAACTAGTTTTATTTTTAGTACGTTCAACATATAAGATCATTTAAAAAAATTATATTACATATATACAATTCATTTTACATTTACATATAATATATTTATTTTTTAAAACACATAAAAAATAGGTATCCTTAATGGACCTAGAGAATAGTATATTTGAACTTTTTAATTCTAGAAACTGTGAAAATGGAGAATACATATACATACGCTTTGTTGACTTCATTTTATTTAATTTTTTGGTCCATGCGCTTTGCTGATTAACTTTGAATCACTATAATATAAATTACGGATATCATGCAACACCTTAAAATGATAGCAGTTTATAATTTATTCACTGTCTACAAAGACTCGTATACATAATGCGCCACTATAATTAAACTACTAGATCCTTGGACAAGTGGCTTGGCCCATTCTTTTTTTACGTAAAAATTTAGCGACCGTATCGACGGTCGCTAAATTAGTGACTTTCAGCAAAAGTGGTCATTAAATTTAGCGACTAAGATTTTAGCGATCAACTTAAAAAGGCCGCTAATCGGTCGGCAAATCTTATTAGCGGCCAAAAAGCGGTTGCTAATTTGGTCGCTAATACCCTAGTTTCTTTATAGTGCTAGCTGTAGAGTATGTCTATCTCTATGAGGTAACTGATAAATAAGGTCTCACATAAGTTTTTATCACACACACACACAAACACACACACATACACACACACACACACATATATATATATATATATATATGTTTTAGTCTTGTATGCACTAGATATACCACTCAAGTATATTTTTTATAGGGTTAATTCTATGAAAATACACCATCTTCTACTGAACTTTCAATTTACTCCTGAGCTTCACGATTATTATTTAAAAAATCCAACCTTTAAAGAAATTTCAATCAAATATATGTTTTTCATTTTGAGGTCGGCAACCGATACGTGTCTCATCGGAGCGCGTGAAAGTTTACAACACTGGTGTTCACACATTTAATTACCTTTTCATTTTTTTAATTTTCACATCATATATCATATGCATATATATAAAATAACAATACTTTTTATTTAAAAATATTTTCTGGCTATAGAAGGGAAAAATGTTTTTATATGTTTGTAGCATTCAATATCTGATTTACAAAACACTTGAAAAAACACCCAAATACCATATAAAAAATTGCCAAAATTGTACCAAATTATGAAAAATCTCAATATTTGAGGTTTGAATTTCTAAAATTTGTGCATGCATGCAAGAATGATAAACTCTTAATCACTCCGGCGAGACATATCATCAGTTGCTGGTCGGAAATGAAAAATATTTATTGAATTGAAATATCTTAAAAGGTCGTGTTTTTTTAATATAATCGTAAATCACATGATTAAATTGAAAGTTGAGTAAAAATGTGGTGCATTTTTATAGAATTAACCGTTTTTAAAAATTTACAAAATTTATATTATTGAAAAGTCACACGTGTTATTACTGAAAAAGTGAATTTTTAGAAATACACTTTTTAGTAATAACATGTGCGACTTTTCAATAATATTTTATGTAAATTTTAAAAAATGCACTTATGTTATAAAGTGCACAGAGTGCAAGAGACTTATTATTATTATATATATATGGGTCATTTGTTATGATTGATTAAATTTATAATGATATAAAAGCTTGAAAAATCTTTGACTTGTAATGTGATATTATAGTTTGTTTGTTTAGTAGTAAAATAATATGGATGTTCATTTATTATGATTAAAAAGGAGGGATAGTGAGAAATAATTTGTGGTATTACAAATACCACGTGTGAGATGGTATTTCATATCCCTTAAAAGTGAAAAATAATACTGCGAACTTTACTTTTTAACTGGATCTAATGTAAATCACATTTATAAAAATAAACTCTGCAAAAAGAGAGAAATTATTGCATATCTCTAATTTTCACATGCAAAATATGCACTACAAAAAAATGATGAAATAAAGAGGTGATTTAGTGAGGGGGTTGAGGTCCCTCTTTAATAAATAAAATTAAAGAGGGCTTTAACGAGGGGGAATTTTTTTTTTTTTTAATTTAACGAGTGCAAAAACAATTAACGAGCAAATAACCCTCGCAAAAATCGCGAGGGTTCAATCCCTGGCTAAGTAGCAAGCGCTGACCCTTGTTAAGCGCCGCGAGGGTTCGAACCCTTGCCACTTCACGAGCACCCGCCCTCGCCAATTTCCCGAGCACGATTCCGTTCACACAACTTTATGCTTTAGCATGCAATAATACGCCTGCGAAACAGGGACAAGCCGTCTCCATTGTTAAATTTATACTGTTTCACTTTATTATTGTTTCACTTTCGCATGTCTTATTGATATAAAATAGTACTCCTTCCGTTCTGGGTCTTTTTTTCAAAAGACCTATACACACGGATTAAAAATAAAATAGAGTATGCAAGTGTGAAGTTAATTAATAAAATATAAAAAATGTACTTTATTGACTTTTATGAGTGTAAATTATTTCCTTTTTAAGGTACGAAAAAAGAGTTGGGATATCCAAAATGGAAAAAGGGGAAAAAAAGAGTTGGGACGGAGGGAGTAGGTTTTACTGTTTCAGAATTTTTGTTTTGTTCCATAATTTATTAAGTATCTATTTTGGTCTCAAAAAATATAACTTTTTTATTTTGATCTTGTAACTCTCTAGGTTGTCCAATTTTAATCTCATTTTCATCGAAAAAGTGAAAATAATATTTGTCAGGCATAATGTATGTGGTGGTTGAATTTGAGACTTTTTGTTGGTACCCTTGCTGACGTAGGTGTCAAATAATTTTTTTTTTCATTTTGTAATTTTTATTTGTTTTTTTCATAATTACTAGAATACTAATAAAAAAAATAAAATATTAACAAGTTCTAAAATTCAATCACCATGTGTACCATAAATGACAAAAAATTACGTTTTTTTTTTTACTTTTTTGACGAAAATAGGACCAAAATTTGACAACCCAAAAAGTTACATGATCAAAATCTTAAGGGATTAATACCAAAATTATCCCATAAGTTTTTCACTTTTTTGATTTGCCATAACTATGTAATATTTCAATTTAGTCACATAACTATTTAATATTTCAATTTAGTCCCATAACAATTCAAATCTAACCAAAATAGTCACAAGTCGCCGGAAATGACATAAAACGACGTCGTTTTAATCACGTGCGGGTCACATGTTATATTTTTCGGTGGAATTGGCTCACACGGCACGTGAGTAAAACGACGCCGTTTATGTCATTTTCAGCGATTTAGGACTAATTTGGTTAGATTTAAATTGTTATGGGACTAAATTGAAATATTAAATAGTTACGAGACTAAATTGAAACATTACATAGTTATGAAACCAAATCGAAAAAGTAAAAAAGTAATTATGGGACAATATTTTTGTGAAAAAAGACATATAATCAATAAGTTATGTGGCAAAAAAAATATTTTTCTCATAGATTTTATATAAATGTAATTCACGTCATCCATATCTAGTTTTGATACTTTTATTAAATATTCTATATTTTAAATATTGTTTTAATACTCCACATGTTAGACTTAATAGTTAGGGGAAAACACATCTAAGGACACATTTACACCCTAAATTGACACTCAACTTTTTTCTTTACAAACAAGACCAAATTGTGAAGTTAATTAAGTTCTGCAGCCGCCCTACGATATGGTATGGGACACCTATGAAGGGAATAGGTGAGAAAGTTGATATATAGTTGTCTAATCAAACTTCGTCTTCCCCAATACGCAAACCACTGTGCCTGAAACCAAATTCTTTGAATAAGTATAATCTCTCAGCGTTTCCTCGTTCCTATCGGAGGATTGACTTCTGTATTACTGTAATCGAGATTCCGGTGCAAGAAGAAATATAAATGAGACCATGTATCTCGGGGGTTTCCGTGAAATGAGGGTAGAATTTAATAGTTTATGTGATTGTTATTGTTTCTACAATGAAGGAACAACAATCCTACCCAAAATACAAGCTGATCGAGTGGTTCTTATAACGACGCAAATGTGTTTGTCAAGTGAAAAACTGAAAGTTTTCGGCAGCGCTGTGTGCGTTAGCGAATCATGATGAAATCACAATTTTTTTATAATATGTTGATTAGGGCTTGTGCCTTGCGTAGGTATGGGCAGGGGAAAGAGACGTCCAATGGAGACGGATGTTTCGGATAGTGGAGAACAACAGTATGTGGATTCAACACCGAGTAGACGACGACAAACTTTGAAACATTGTGGTAAGACTGAAATAATGCATGAGGGGTTGGTGCTAAATAATTGATGTATGTTGTGTAAATTTACTGTTTTCATTAATAGGGGTTTGTTAAGATTGGCTCTGTGGCACTGTGACTAGTGACTCGATTAGATTGGTATATTTTCCTACACCACATGTTAATATACCTTCAAAGATCTCATTGTGGAATCATATGCATATATTTGGTATATTTTCTGATTTTTTATTAAACTCAATTGTTACCATGAACACCTTCATTCTCTGTAATGTACAGTGTTTTACCATAAGTTATATGATGTAATATTGTGTAAGGTATTAACAATATATGACTTTTCCCCGAATATGATTATTACGTGTGAAACCTCACCATAAATCGCAAATGGAGAATGATCTGATATGATCCATGCCTCCCAATCAAAAAGCTTCAAGCATTTGAATTTTGAATTGTGCATTAACTAAAGGATATAAGAACTCGTCTAGGTAAGGAATTGTAGGTAGTCTATGTTTTCTCAGCTTTCTAAATCACATTAAATGCTATGTTTTCAACCTACGTTTCTAGGTTGTTATTATATACTAATAACCACTTTATTAATGTATGTTAATTAGGTGATTAGTATTAAAGTATCTATCTTTGTAATTTTTATTCTACCGAGTCCTACACTGCATTTATGGATGAAAAAGTGGTCTTGACTGTCATTTTTCCTAATAGTTATTATATATATAGACTAGGTTTTTTTGTTTAAATTTCAATAGTAAAGATGATACACATGGTCAGGATTCTTATATTTTCAATGAAATTTTTGATACTTTAAGTTAAACATTTAACAATCTAAAACGTTCCAAATAAATGATACTACCTTCGTCCATGAAAAATACGCTCAAATATTTGTATGTGGTTTAGTACAATATATTAGAATGTATTATTAGAAATTATAAGGTTCGATATTAATAAAGAGAATATCTATATAAAGTAGGTCAATTTTCGATATATTGCATTAAATCATGTGTAAATATTTGAGAGTTTATTTCATGGGAGGGAGTATTATAATAATAAATTGTCGATTAATTATCCGAGTATAAGGAAAAGAGCGCAAAAGCCCTGCTCACGCATTTATATGTATGTGTGCGTAACATGCAATATTAGTTAAACAATTTATTACAACACAAAATTATTTGGATATTCGTCAAGAAAAGAAATTACAGTCACACAGACAGTACAGTAGTGCCCCCAATGACCAAGTAACGGCATGAAAAACAAAACATGCATCACAGATTTCGCAGCAGGAAACCTTATTCAAAACAAAACAAATTAAATAACAAATATTTATGCCTTTTTAGTCTTGGGCGGATTCTCAATGATCTTGATCCCACAAATGGTAACACCAGGCCCCTGGTGCCTGGGCACGAGCGTCACCACGACCGTGTCATCATCATCAACATCCATGTCCTCGTACAAATCCGTCAGCTTCAACCGGATCGAAGATGTCGCGTACTGTTCCGTCCCCTTGTGCGGCACCTGCAAGGATGAAAATATCGCGAAATATCGCGGATATATCGCGGATATATCGCAAATTTTGAGTATGCGATATGGATATTGGGGTGCAATGTATTTTTTACAAAGTATCGTGGATATATCGCAAAATATCGCAAAATATCGATATCGATATCGGTTCACTCGTAGTACAAAATTAAATGAAAATAGGGAAATATCGCAATACATAAAAAATCGCAATTTTTTCTTTTTTTATATTTTTATACAATTTTCAAATGATAATTTTTTTTTAGTGATTGTATATTCTTTCATGGTTTTATTTTTATACATATATATTTTTTTATTGGGCACTGATCATAGTGATATGTCTCAAGATTCATATGCTTCTGAGACACATTCGAGTTCACAATTTGGTTGGAATACTCGAAATGTATTTCAGCATCCATTTTCATATCAACAAATTCATTGGGTTAGTGCACACTATCCAATCTATGGTGAAACAGTTGGAAGAGATAGAGAAACATATGAATGACATGTGCATAACTATATGCAGGATTATTCTAATGCAATGAGTTGATACCAATATTGTTTGGACAAAGATGGAATTCCATCTTCTACATTTGAACCCCATAGGTCATCATTTTGGTACTAAATGTATTGTATCATGTAATTCAAATTATCTTTTATTGTATTATGCATTATATTATCAATTAATTAATGTCAGACAATGATTATATAGTTCATTATCTATTTATTTGCTTTAAACATGTCAATTTTTTGTGATCTTAAATGAAACATATGGATAATAACATGCTATAATAATCCCTAAAATTTCATATTAAATTTCCAAAATTTTAATAAAATTTCCGTTATTTTTCTATTTTTTTTGCGATATTGATATGCGATATCGATATATCCATCGATATTTCCGTAAATTTAAGGTTGCGATATTGCTTGCGATAGCGATATTTTCATCCTTGGGCACCTGCGCATACGTCCCTAGATACGCCGCCTTATCCAGCTCCAGCGCGTTGTCGTCTTCATCATTAATGAACACATCGAACTTCAGCGTTTTCGACGTGTCCACCGTGATGTTCTCCAGCACCAGAAGCTCGTCCGCCTTACCCTTCTTCCATTTATCCACTTGGAACCTCACCACCTTGTCAAGGGTCAGAGGGAAAAGAGTTTTCGCGTTGGGGACTGTTGACGATGTGCGGTTGATCTTTGCCCTGGCGGTCTGCCGTGGCGGGCGGTAGTCCAGCCACGGCAGGTCGATGCGCTCGTAGTCGTAGCCCATCTGCAGGGCGTCGAGCGCGTCCTTCACGTACACGCGCACCAGCTGCGCGTTCTCGTCGTAGAAGACAAATTGGCGTTGAGGAAATCAGGCTTGTCGATGGTCTTGTCCGGGATGTCTTTGTTGGGCAAGAAGTTTTGCCAGATATACCACATCCGGTCGACGTTGCCGTGGTGGCAGTAGAAGAGAGGGTTACGCCCAGCTGAGTAGAAATTCCCCATGTCCTCCCTCCACGCCTCCCTGTCGTCGCCGACCCAGAAGTGCACGCTGTTGTGGGACCCACGCTCGGAGGATCCGGCGCAGGATCCGGCGGGGTTCCGACTCTGTAGGGCTTCCCCATGAAGTCGCAGACGTCGGCGTTGCCGCGGACCCTCTCGGTGTACATGATGGTGAGGTTGTTGGACACAAGCTGAAGAGGGTCGTTCTGACCTGTCATTCCCAAATCGACGACCGCCGGCGGCCGGTGAGCCTGCTTACGCTTCGAATCGTAGAGGGCTGATTTTTCATTGTCGAACATTGGCGGGATAGTCATGCCCTTGGGATTGTCCCAGTTCCAGAACGGCAACGCAAAAGTCGGGTCCCCGATCAGTTTCCCCAGGATCCTCTCGTAGAAGTAGAGGTACCTGTAGTATGATCATTTTATTATCCCGGGACAGATATTAGATCTTACTTAAGAAGATAAAACTTTTTTATATAAGTATCATGTATTCACAACATGTCCTATATATGAACACGTTTTACATATATTAAATTAATATAATTATAAAATATTATCCTAAGTACATTTAATGCTATATAAAAGACCTACTAATTAAAAAATTTAAGATAGAAATAAATGTATACTGTAGAAAATAATATATTCCACCTTAATTGTGGTATTGAGAAGTTATCAATATAAATAGTGAGATTACAAATAATTTACAAGGAAATAAATAATTATCTAAATCATATGAGATATGATTTGTCAAACAGAATATTCTACAAGAATATACATTAAATTTAACTATTTATCACTAATATCCCCCGTCAAGCGTTGCATGGGATGAAGGCACACGCACAGCTTGGAGCGTAGAAACTCAAAAGCAGGACGAGGAAGGCTCTTAGTGAATATATCTGCGACTTGTAGATGAGAAGGCACAAACTGTGTGGAAAGACAACCACTAGTAACAAGGTCACGCACAAAGTGATAGTCAATATCTATATGCTTAGCACGTTTGTGGGCCACCGGATTTTGACTCCAAAAAATTGCGCTTTTATTGTCACATAAGATAACAGGACAAGATTTGAAAGAAGCACGAAGTTCGCCCAACAGATTGATTAACCAAACAACTTCAGAGGCAGTTGTGGCCAAAGCACGGTATTCTGACTCACAACTAGAACGTGCAACACTTTGTTGTTTCTTGGCACTCCAGGAGACAAGGTTCCTACCCAAGAAAATAGAGAATCCAAAGGTTGACCGGCGAGTATCAATGCAACGAGCCCAATCTGCATCGGAGTAGGAAGTGATGGAAGAATCAGGTCGGCGGTCAAAGGTGAGACCAAAGTGTATTGTGCCTTTGACATAACGAAGAATGCGTTTAACAGCCTGAAAGTGATCATCTGTTGGTGAGTGAAGAAACTGGCTGACGAGGTTGACAGCAAAGCTGAGGTCAGGCCGAGAGATAGTCAAGTACTGGAGAGCGCCAACCAAGGAGCGATATAATGTTGGGTTGGAGAATGGCGTCCCCGAGGTAACAAGAGTTTCTCCAGGAGCCAAAGGAGTGGACACAGGTTTCGCATCAAGTAGATCAATACGATCCAAGATATCCCGGGCATACTTGGATTGTCCAACAAAGAGACCTGTGGTAGTGTGAGTTACCTCCAAGCCCAGGAAATAGTTTAGCTTGCCAAGATCTTTAACAGCGAACTCGGTATTGATAAGAGCTATCAATGAGCGGAGTGTGGAGGTGTCATTACCTGTAACAATGATATCATCAACATACAACAAGAGGTATATAATAGATTTTCCACGATGGAGAAAGAAAAGAGACGAATCTGAACGACTTGCTTTGAAGCCCTACTTCAGAAGAAAGTCACTGAATCTGCGAAACCACGCCAAGGGAGCCTGGCGAAGACCATACAAAGCCTTCTTCAGACGACAGACATGATTTGGGTACCGAGGATCAATAAAACCAGGTTGTTGGGACATGAAGACAGGTTTATGAAGAATGCCATGAAGAAATGCATTTTTGACGTCCAACTGATGAAGATCCCAACCTTGCTGAACTGATAATGCCAAAATAACTCGGACAGTTGCAGCTTTGACAACTGGACTGAAAGTATGAGAGAAATCCAGACCAGGAATCTGAGTAAACCCCTGAGCCACAAGACGAGCTTTGTAACGCTCGATTGAACCATCAGAGTGATACTTGGTACAAAAAACCCATTTTGAACCAATAATATTATCATTAGGTGGGCGAGGAACCAAATCCCAAGTACAATTAGAGCGAAGGGCATCAATTTCTTCTTGCATGGCGGCAACCCAATGAGGATGTTTCATAGCCGATTTGACACCGCGAGGTTCTGTAGAAGCAACCAAAGCAGAAAGCAAAGCAGAAGAAGTAAAAGTCACGGGGTATTTTGGTTTAAAAATACCTGCCTTACCCCGAGTCACCATAGGATGAGTGGAAGCGGAAGGAGGCGGCGGAGGTGACCTAGGGGGCAAAGTAGCAACCGGAGGTTCAGAGGGCAATTCTGGCGCAGAAGCCGACTTAGACGGTGCTGGTAGACAGAGTGTACAAGGAGAAGATGAGCCACTAGGTGCAGACGAAGGCGAGACAGGTGGAGTAGACTGCCTAGCAGGAGTGACGGGCTCAACAAATGTTGAAAATTCCAAAAGAGCATCTTTTGATGATACAGAATTGTTCTGAAATGGAAAATGGGTTTCGTCGAACTGAGCATGACGTGTTATGTAAACCCTATTTGCCTCAGGATCTAAACACCGAAAGCCTTTGTAGGAACCACTATATCCCAAAAAAATACACGGGCGACTGCGAGGAGCCAGTTTATGAGGAGAGTAATCACGAAGTTAAGGGAACACACGACAACCAAATGGTTTAAAGTTAGTGTAGACAGGAGATACACCAAATAATAACTCATAAGGTAATTTATTTTCCAATAGTTGAGATGGTAGACGGTTAATAACATACACAGCAGTAGCAAATGCATCAAACCAATAACCAGCAGGAACTAAAGAGTGAAACATCATCGACAAGCCCATTTCAGAAATGTGACGATGCTTACGTTCAACACGACCATTTTGCTGAGGAGTGTATGGACATGAAATACGATGATGAATGCCTTTTGAGATAAAAAAATTTCGGACATCATGACTAAGAAACTCAGTGCCACCATCAGATTGAAATGATTTCATTGAACATGAGAATTGATTGCAAACGAATGTATGAAATTGTACCAGGATATTATAGAAATCAGATTTTCGGCGTAAAGGATACATCCAAGAAAATCGTCATCCACAAATATCACATAATAACGATAACCATCAGTTGTAGTTATAGGAGCTGGACCCCACAAGTCACAGTGCACAAGATCAAGTATATGTTCAGCTCGTTTCTCATTAATAGAAAAAGACATACGTTTGCTCTTGGCCATTTGACAAGATGAACAAAGACCAGGAGACGGTAAAATAGAAGTAACAGATAAGTGACCAAGTTTTTGCAAAGTCAAGATAGTACTAAATGGGACATGCCCCAATCTTAAATGCCATAATTCAAACGAAGCACGAGAAACCTTATTATGTAAAGCTGCAGTAAGCGCCGGATGACCCTGCTCAAGCACATATAATCCTTGTTCACATTTCCCACTAGCCAGAACTGTTTTGGTAGCCCGATTCTGAATAAAAAACTGCTTATCAGTGAAAACCACATCAACCGGATAATCAGAAGTCAACTTGCTTATAGATAACAAATTTTTCGTGATGTGAGGCACAACAAGGACGTCTAACATGCGAATATTGCGAGATAAAGAACTAGAGCCAATATGAGTAATAGGTAAAGCTGTACCGTTACCAACAATAACTTTACCATTTCCCGAATACGGAGTGCAAGAGTCCAAGTCGGATGGTTGAGAAGTCATATGAGCTGAGGCACCCGAATCAACATACCAATCAGAGACCAGCTCAGTAATCTTGCAGGAGGCATTGAATGCTTGTGCAAGTTGGGCAGTAGCTGGTTGAGAAGCTGCAGTGGCCTGAAGGTAACGTGGACACTTGTCGGCATAGTGTTCCCCACGACAAATCTGGCAACGTGGAGTACGTCCCTGAGTACGTCCTTGTTTCGCCTGATTTTGACGAACACCCCCACTACCAGAAGACGGAACGGACCTGGTATGGGAATTGCCACCATTAGGTGTGCGTTTCTGCTGAGGACGATGACCATCATTAGCGGCGACAAAAGCAGCAGTAGGTGGCGCCGTGGTCTCCATAGAACGATTAAAGAGTTCATACTGTATGGCCTGATGAAGCAAAGTGCGAAAGGGAGGGAGTGGATCAATAGCCATGCGAGTGTCCGAGAACCCCATAAACGTCGGACCCAAGCCACGAAGAAAGCAGTGACTCTTTTCTATTTCATCCATGGGACGGCCAACAGCCGCTAATTGATCACATAAAACCTTGAATTTGCCACCATAATCTGAGACCGGGAGATCACCACGCCTGAGAAATAAAAGTTCTTCGCGAAGATGATGAACTCGCGAGACAGAGGAGTGCGAGAAGGCTGATTCAAGTGCAACCCACGCCGTACGAGATGTAGTGCACCCTACAACTTCAGCCATAGACTCTTCTGTGAGCGTGGAGAACAAGACGCCTAGTACTTTCTGGTCCTTCTCACGCCATGAGAGAAACTCCGGATTAGGTGAGTCACTGTCGACCAACGTTTTGGATGGTGGGGTGGCAGTTCCGTCGATGAAACCCGTCAGATTAAACGCCCCTAGCATGGGCAGCACCTGGTGTTTCCACAATAGGTAGTTCGTCGATGAAAGTTTGATGGTCACCATGTGAACCATCGTGGCAATAGGAACAGCCTCAGTTGGTGTTGAAGGGGCCATGATCGTCGGATACCTGTGTAGAGGGAGACGCGATGCAGAAGCCTAATCGTAGGAGAACGAAAAAATGAACGATCGTGGATCGTCGGAGGAGAGAGGAATGTCGTGCGGCACTGGGCGCTGTAGGTGAGAAATTCGGCTGTTGCAGAGAAGTTTTGGAAAGTATGACCAAATATTTAGGAAAGAAACAAACAGAATAGGAAAAAGTATCTTCGGCAGGGAAGTTTGACCAAGAATTAGGATAGAGAAAAGAAAGGATTTCGGTGATATGGTGATACCATGTAGAAAATAATTTATTCCACCTTAATTGTGGTATTGAGAAGTTATTAATATAAATAGTGAGATTACAAATAATTTACAAGGAAATAAATAATTATCTAAATCATATGAGATATGATTTGTCAAACAGAATATTCTACAAGAATATACACTAAATTTAACTATTTATCACTAATATATACATATATAATAAAAAAATTGAATCAAATTAATTGTGTGTAAGTAAAATATGATCCATAACTTGTTCGTACCAACGATGAAAGGGGAAGAAGAGCCATGAATAGTGGACTTGAAGAGGGGTGGTGCCATCTCCGCCGCCTTGTTTGTAAGCGGTATTACAGTAAGCGCAGTGGACGTTAGCTTGTTGCATGAAGCTACGGGGATCCTCCGGCGGGAGGCGCCTCATGCGATCAATGGCCATGTTGTACTTGTAGATGTAGTCCTCTGAAACTCGATGAGCAGAGGGCCTGATTTTCAGGTTAAAAACTGGGGGTAGCCGGTAGTCGATGATTCTCTCCTCAACAGGGGGGCAGCATTTGACCCCCGTCAGCTCCGCCCCTGTCCAAAAATCGGTAACACCACCGCAGTTGCTGATGTCCGGCGCCAGCACAGGATCCGCGGAGGCCCCTGGAGGGGTGATCAGGTTTGAAGCGCCGTAGAGGCCGCCCAAACCGAGGAGCATGTTTCTCCTGTCGACCTTCCCGGTAGGTGAAGAGTCGACGGATTGGCCGTCCGAGTTGGCGGAGGAGACCCGGAGGCGGGGGCTGCTCTTTGAATGGGTGAGGAAATGTGACTGCTTAGGGATGAGGGGGGGAGTGGAGGGGGGGAGGTGGGAGGAAGGAGGGATTTTTGCGCATGGGAGATGAAGAGATGCCATGCTAGATGAAGAAAGGGTTGTGTGTGAGTTTATGGTAGAGCTGCTCGCCAATTTATAGAAGGCGTCTCTCAAATCATCCAGGGTTTAAAGGTTTTTTTTTTTTCTTTTTAAATTATTGAAACCAGCTGCATGAGTTTGATTAGAATGAAAAAATGTTATTAATATTGACTTGTAAAAATTGGGATTATAAAATAAGGAACAAGTACAACTTTATTGTTGGGGGTTGAATGTGGGGCCATGTGCTTTTTCCTTGACAACCTCAAGTTTTTCATTTAAAACATTTTACTCTCCGTCCCACCATAAGTAGTTTCCATTTTCGTCGTTCCACTAGATGTTGCTCATTTGCTTTTTTAACCTTTTTGAAAATTATTATTCACTTCTTTATTATTATTTCAATACTTTTTATACTATCCTCATTACTTTTTAACTTTTTCTCATCACATCATCTTTACTATATTAATATTTTTTTACATTTCTTAATACTTGTGTCCAAAAAGAATGAACGACTTAATTGTTGTTCTTTAACTTATAAAAATTATGATTTTTATCTCGTGTTTGGATACATCCGATCACAGTAGTAATATCATAATTTTAGTATAAGTTAAAAGACTAAATTCAAAATTCAAAACTTAAAAGGACGAAAAAAAAGTAAATGAAATTTTATTTTTCATCCTCTTAAGTTTTAGATTTTCAATTTAGTCCTTTAACTTACAAATTTACGATTTTGATGGATTCTGGGATACAAATTGCTTAAAAAATGAAGGTGTGATTCGTTAAGAATACGTCTATTTATTTATATTATTATAATACCTAAAAAATATTTTTTAAACAAAATTATAAATTAAATATATGTAATTTATATTTTTATCACAAAAAACTTGAGTATATTCAATGATATAATATAATTATGTGAGAAAATATCAATTCAAGTTACATTAGTTTAATTCAATCTAAAACAAGTGTCACATTATCAATTTAAATTATATTAATAATAAATTAAAATAATATATTTAATGCTTAATAAATGAGATTCGTGCAGTAGATTCGAGAATCCGTTAGCTGGATTTGAATGATGGGCCCATGTGCATTTTTCGAGACAACCTCACGTTTTCCATTTCAAAAAATTTTACTCCCTCCATCCCAAATAAACTTGCAAGTTTTTCTTTTCGAAACGTCCTACATTAATTTGCAAGGCCAAAATAAAAATATATTTCAACATTATTACCTTAGATTGCAATTTGTAGCTCATATAAAATTAATATGAAGAGATGACATAATTAATAAGAGTATTAATTTAGTATGATAACATGATATAAATGTTATATTATGGATGATTAGTAGAATGTATTAAAATTTGTACTACTTTAATATGCTGACTGGTAGCATGTAATAATTAATAAGATAAAATGTAAAAATACAAATTTACCCTTCTTAAAGAAACTAATTCTCTGCCAACACCACCATCATCTTCATCCCAACTGCATCTTCACCATAATCAGATTTAATAATCAACACTACCACCAACACCTCAACACCAACATCAGCACCATCAAATCCAATAATTCAATGAAGAAAACTAAAATTGGAACCCAAATTTAGAGGTTATTAGGAGAATAGAAATAAAAATTGAAAACCCAAATTTGAAATCCATAATTATTGTTCACCATCTCCATCGTTCATCATCACCGAACCACCATCATCATCTCCTTCGAATGGAAGAAGAAAATTTATGTTCATCAATTACACTCTCCCAAATTGAAAGCCACCAGTTTCTATAACTTTCTTGAAGAGAATAATTTCCGAAAAAAATATAATTATTTCCCGAGAAGCTCCACAAAACGACAATCATGGCCTTCGGAACCAGTGGCTGTGATCCGGTGCTGGAGTTTGAGTTGTCGATTGATGGGCCTCTCAAATCGGTGGACGGTGGAGGCGGTAGATGGGTCAATCGGAGGTTGAAAGAAGAAATACTGTCTAAAATTAAAAATCGAAATGTGACTAAGACAACCATGGATTCCAGCGGTAATGACCGAAGGTTGTTAAGACAACCATGGATTCCGGCGCACTAATACAGATTTACACTTAGAGAGCTCTTATTAGTGCTCTCTAAGAGAAAACTATCTAAGTAAACCTCCCACTTAGAGAGCTTTTAATAACAGCTCTATAAGTGGCTCCCACTTAGAGAGCTATTAAAGCCACTTAAAGAGCTCTTAATAACAGCTCTCAAAGTGACTCCCACTTAGAGAGCTGTTATTAAGAGCTCTCTAAGTGGGAGGTTTACTTAGATATCTTTCTCTTAGAGAGCTCTTAAGAGCTCTTTAAGTGTAAATCTGTATTAGTGGCGGTAATGGTCGAAGGTTGTTAAGATAGCCATGGATTGAAGCTATTGATGGAGGAATAATACATATGAAGGGTGAGGGTAAGGGGTGGGAAATAATTATACTATTCAACCCATAATAAAATAGTAATGGCGAAACAGTCGAATAATTAATGTGAAAGTAAACAGTGTTTTTTACTATTTTATTACTGGATCATTGTAACCCGTTATATTAAATCGGGTTGACCCAAATTTTGTATGACCTACCAAGTGATTGTATAATAATGTTAAAATGCTATAATATGGTCTTTTAAGGCCTACCAAGTGCAGTCTTACAATATACACTTATTTATTATTTTTGAGTTTTTATTTATTGTTTATGATGAGGTGGAAAGCAAAAGATGTTTTTTTTCTTAATTTGTGAGCCCTCACTCCCTTGCATCTTCCTCTGGGACGGAGGGAGTATTAACTTTATTTTTCGTCCTCTTAAATTTTGGATTTTGATTTTAGTTTTTTAACTTATAAAAAATTAAGATTTTTATCCCGTGTTTAGATACATTCGATCACAGGATCAAAATTATAAATTTAGTATAAATTAAAGGACTAAATTTAAAACTTAAAAGGACAAAAAAAAGTAAATGAAACTGTTAAGTACCTTGGTTTAGATTTTGATGAGTGTAAAACATATGTTTTAATTGGTTAAATTAATCTAACACTTGATCTAAGGAAATTAGTTTCTGAAAGTTATAAGTTGTAAGAGAAGTCTGCAGCTGTATACTTGATCATTCTACAGCTGGACATGACCCTACAGCTGTAATGTTTCTCTACAACCAATTTTGTATTTTCAGGACTCTACAACTGCAAGATTGAAGACCCTACAGTTGAGAAGACCGTTTGAAGAGAGAGTACAAGTCAGAGATTAGTTGAAGTTTATGAAGACCCTTAAGCTCATTTTGTGTAGCTCTAATGCACTCACTAAATAATACTTAAGAGGAGGTTATTTCTAAGAAATCTAGAGGATAATGGAGAGCAGTTTGAAGACTGCCAGAATTCTGAAGAAAAGGACAATAGTACAATCAGTACTATCCTGTGTGAAGGATGATGACCACTTCACACATGTCAATAGATAGAGAGGAGCCTTATCCAAAATTCAAATTTGAATTTTCCAACGGATAAGTCACACCACTCAATCTATAAATAAAAGATGTTCTCAGAGGAAGCAACAACAACAACCCTGCGCATACAAGCATTTAGCCTAAGCAAGTCTACAACTAACAAAATTTCAGAGAGAGAGATTTTATTTTCTATGTGATTCATAGGATAGTTGGTTAGGATTTTCTTTGAAAGAATCACCTTTTGTTGTTGTTCCCTCACCTGTTTTTATCATTTCTACTTAGTGTAGATATCTCTGTGTGAGGTTTTTAACTCTTTGTATTGATCTTAGTGATTTGTTCTTAGTGAATTTGGCACCTGAGTGGTGTAACAGTGGATGTAGGTTATCTTTTTCATAGACACTGAACCACTATAAATTTTGTCTATTTAATTTCTATCATTTCTATTTCTGTATTGCATATTTACTTATTTGTTACATTCATAATTCTTTTAAAATCAAGTGCATAAACTTTGTGTTTTACACAAAGAAATTGACTCTACAGCTGTAGACTTTTCTAAGTCACTCAGCTGTTAAGTTTGTTTAAATTGGTTTTTCATTAACACTCACTTATTTTCCGCTCCACATTAGAGTATTCTCGATACACTATCAAGTGTGAGAATCCCTCTGATTTCTTGTCTACAAGTTGTCTTTTTATTTGCAAGTTTTTCAACTCTGCAGCTGTAGACTTCTTTAGTCCAGAGCTGTATCCTTTATGGTCCAATTTTAAAACCTCTTGTAGACTTATTGTTTTGAACTTTTAGAGGCTACTGTAAGGTTATAGAATCCCATCTTTTGAAAAAGTTTGAAAATTTGATTTTGACTCAAGGTCTATTCACCCCCCCTCTAGACCTTGATCACTTAAGGGACCAACAAGTGGTATCAGAGCAGTTGGCTTGCCATTGCTTTGATCAGTACCTAGCTAGATCCTTTTGTTTTTGAAAAACTCACCTACATACTTGCATGACTCACAAGATGGTGAAATCCATGGTTCCTATGTTCTCTATTGAGGATTATGATGAATGGAAGATTAGAATGCAAGCACACTTGTCTGCAATCAATGATGAAATATGGTCTATCATTGAATATGGTCCTATACCTATTGTAAAGGTCAATACTACAGCTGGTCAGTCAGCTGGACTAGCTCAGATCATCCCTAAACCTAGAAGGGAATGGACAGAGGATGACAAGAGAAGGTCCAATCTTGACAATGTTGCAAAGAACACTATTAATCACTCACTTGATAAAATTGTGTTTAGCAAGATCAAAAACTGTAAAACTGCAAAAGACATATGGGAAAAGTTGGAAATGATTTGTGAAGGAACTGAACAAATCAAGGAAAACAAACTAATGATAGCAGTTCAAAAGTTTGAGAACTTCAAGATGAAATCTGGTGAAACTCTTGAAAAGTTTGAGTCAAGATTCATTGAGATTCTCAATGAGCTAGACTCACTTGGTAAAGATTACTCACAAAGGGAAATGAACATGAAGGTTCTCAGAGGCTTACCTTCTGAATGAGTCATGAAGGTCATTGCTATGAGAGAAACAAAGGATTTATCTAAGATATCCACCTTTGAACTCTTCTCAGACCTGAAGGCTTATGAATTTGACATAAGTAGAAGAAAAGAACCTGACAGCAGTAAGGTTATAGCTCTAGTGGCTGACAACCTTGCAGCTACAGATTTGATAATGAAGACTTGGCTCTTTTTATAAAGCAGCTCAAGAAGTTTGGCAAATGGACTAAGAAGAAGCAGTTCACACCAAATGAGGATGGTTAGGTGAAATCTACAGCACCTAACTCAACTTATTTGTGTTATAACTGCAGAAATCCTGGACATTACATCAAGGATTGTCCATACCCCAAAGCTGAAAAGTACACAGGTGAAGAAAAGAGAATCAGAAAAGATAGAAAGAAAAAGTTTGACAAGGAGAGAATTAGAGAACTACTTTCAAAGTTTGATAAAAACTAGGAAGACTGTCCCTCTTCTTCTCAAAAGTCAACTGCAGATTTAGAAGACTCTGACTCTACAGATTCAAATGAAGAAGCCCTAATATGTCTTATGGCTAAAGATGAAGAGGTATGCTCATCATCATCAAGTTATATAACAGAAAATTATTCTTCCAGTGACATGCTTAGTGCAATCCAAAGACTACAACAAGAAAATGAAGATCTTAGAAGAGATAATCACATTGGAAGGGAACATGTTAAAGCTTTGTTAGCTGGAGTAGAAGATGCTGAACAACAACTGCAGATTCTACAAGAACTCAAAGAAGGTTACAGTTGTCTGAAAAAGGACAACGAAGAACTCTCCAATGAAGCAAGTTGTAGAGCTGTAGACTGTGCTGAACTGAAGGAAACTATCAGAACTCAAGAGCTTATAATAGCTGATCTTGAAGAAAGCAATGCCTATTTTCAAAAGAAGTTGGATTGTTTTGGAAAGTCATCCAAACAATTGTAGAAGATGTTGTCTGAGCAAAGACACACAAAGGATTTGACTGGTATAGGATATAATCCTTGCACTTGGATGAAACACTTGCAAAAGTCAACTCCTAGACCAGAAAGGAAGTTCATCAAAGAGTCAACCCCTGAAGAAGCTGTAAACTCAACCCTACAGCCAGAAGATTTGAAATTCTTGAATTCATTCAAAGAATTCTCACCTAGAAGACAAGAGAAGATCAAGGAGATCATGAATGATACTGAAGAAGATGTTGCAAACATGTTGCAAAACATGCTTTTGAAACCAACTACAGAATCAACTATACAGTCAGAAGAAGAAGTCTTTCACAAATTGAATATTGAAAGAAGACTTAACTTTGACAGATTCTGGAATGGAAATATGTCTGATTTGTCTCCCTCTTCAAACATTCTAAGAGGAGGATCAAGCAAGAACTGTAGAATTAACAACTCTAAAGCTCCCAAAAAGGCTTGGATTGCAAAGAGTAACACTGGAGGAAATCCAAAGTATTGGATTTCTAAATAACTCATTTTATTTTGCAAGGACAAGTTACAACCACCAAAAGAGAGATTTGGTATATAGACAGTGGTTGTGCAAGACATATGACTGGAGATAAAAATTTATTACAAAATGTGAAAGATCACAAAGGTCCAAAGGTTATTTTTGGTGATAATGCCAATGGAACAGCTAAAGGAGCAGGAAGTCTGCTCAAAGGAAATGTTCAGATCAATGATGTTTATTTGGTAGAAGGATTAAAGTACAATTTGCTTAGTGTAAGTCAATTTTGTGACAAAGGCTACACTGTAGACTTTACACATGATACCTGCATAGTCTAAGATATTGAATCCCAAACCACAAAACTGACATGAACTAGAAAATGGAATGTTTACATTGTAGAGTGGGACTCTACAGCTGAAACTACCTGTTTCTAGCTAATAGTTCCAATGAAGTTAGTTGGTTATGGCACAAAAGGATGAATCACATAAACTTTAAATCCATGAATGAACTTGTGAATAACATACTTGTAAGAGGTCTACCAAACACAAAGTTCAGGAAGGAACACCTATGTGATGCCTGTGTTAAAGGGAAACAAGTCAAGAAGACTTTCAAAAGTAAGACACACTCAAGCACATCAAGGATACTTGAATTGCTACATATGGATCTTTTTGGACCCATAGAACCTGTAAGCATTAGTGGAATGAAATACACTTTAGTGGTAGTAGATGATTACTCAATATTTTCTTGGACAGTGTTTCTAAGAAAGAAAAGTGAAACTCTACAGAAGTTACCAGAATTATTGAGAAGGATTCAGAATGTAAAGAACTTGAAGATTGTGAAGATCAGATTAGATAGAGGAACAAAATTCACAAATCAAGTCATTGAAGAATATTGTTCACTATATGGCATAATGCATGAATACTCTGCAGCTAGAACCCCACAGCAGAATGGTGTTGCAGAAAGAAAGAATAGAACACTCAAGGAGGCAGCAAGAACAATGATTGTTGAAGCAAATCTACCTAAGAGATTTTGGGCAGAAGCAACAAGCACTGCATGCTATACTCAAAATAGATGCTTGATAGTGAAAGATCATAAGAAGACTCCATATGAGTTATGGAAATGAAGGACTCCTAATATCTCTTATCTATACATATTTGGATGCAAATGCAACATACTGAATAATGGGAAAGAACACCTCTAGACTTTTGATTCAAAGTCAGGTGAAGGTATCTTTTTAGGTTATTCTAATGTTAGTAAAGCCTTCAGAGTGTATAACAAGAGATTAATGATTGTAGAAGAGTCACATCATGTTATTTTTTATGAACAACATAGCTCCCCTGAAGAAATTGTTGAAGACTCTGAAGAGGATAACTCTACAGTCACAAGTCAGCAGCAGTATGTTGAAATCAAAACTCCTGTAGAATTGATCAACAAAGGCTTTGGCACTGTGATAGTTGAGTTACCTCCCATAGAGAATGTTGAAGACCTAGCCTATGAAAGTGTTCTAACAGAAGTAGAAACACCAACAAAAAGACCTGATGAGTCTACAATAGGTGAATCTACAGCTGTAGAGAACAATGATCAAAGACTAGAACCTGAATCAGACTTGATTTGGCTAAAAGATCACCCCCTGAACATGTAATTGGAAACCTATCAGATGCTGTAAAGAACAGAAAATAGATCCATGAGGCAATGTTTGCTACATTTCTTTCATCTTCAGAACCTACAGATATTCATGAAGCACTGCAAGATATCAATTGGATTATTCCAATGCAAGAAGAATTGAATGGTTGTGAGAGAAATCAAGTATGGGAACTTGTTCCAAGACCTAGGAATCACAAAGTGATTGGAAATAGGTGGGTGTTCAAGAATAAACTTGATGAAGATGGAATTGTAACCAGAAATAAAGCAAGACTAGTTGCTCAAGACTATTGTCAATCTGAAGACATAGATTTTGATGAATCATTTGCCTCAGTTGCAAGATTAGAAGCTATAAGAATATTTCTAGCCTATGCTGCACATATGAACTTTACAGTCTATCAAATGGATGTTAAAAGTGCATTTTCTTAATGGTTTACTATCAGAAGAAGTGTATGTTGAACAACCACCAGGATTTGAGGAATCTACAGCTGAAGACATGGTTTATAAGCTTAGAAAAGCTCTTTATGGACTTAAGCAAGCACCAAGAGCATGGTATGATACCTTATGTGATCATTTGATAAAAAATGGATAAAAAAATGGTATGGTTGATAAAACCTTATTCAGATTACAACATGGAAAAGACATATTGCTTGTTCAAATATATGTTGATGATATAATCTTTGGCTCAACCAATGAAGAATTATGCAGAAAGTTCTCTAAGCTCATGACTGAGAAATTGGAAATGAGCATGATGAGAAATATGAATTTCTTTTTGGGATTACAAGTTAAACAAATAAGAGATGAAATTTTCATCAATCAAGCTAAATATACTCAAGAGCTTATCAAAAGATTTGGAATGGATAGCTCTAGACCTACCAATATACCTATGACACCTTCTGTGAGTCTTGACAAAGATGAAAATGGCAAAAGTGTTGATGTAACCAAATATAGGAGATTAATTGGATCATTGCTATACCTTATAGCTAGCAGACCTGATATCATGTTGTATGTGCTAGACTCCAAGCTAATCCTAAAGAACCACACTTGAATGCTGTAAAGAAGATCATCAAATATGTCAAATCCACACAAAATCTAGGATTATGGTATCCTAAAGAAGGAGGAATTGAACTCATTGGTTACACTGACTCGGATTTTGCAGGCTGCAAGATTGATAGGAAGAGTACTAGTGGGATCTGTCAATTCCTAGGTGAAATATTGGTGGCGTGGCACAGTAAGAAGCAAAATTCTATTGCTCTCTCTACAGCTGAGGCAGAGTACATTGCTGCTGGAAGCTGTTGTGCACATATCTTATGGATGCAATATCAATTACAAGACTATGGGATTGATGCAAGAGAAACTACTATATTCTGTGACAATACAAGTGCTATTGCTATTACACAGAATCTAGTATTACACTCTAGATCAAAACACATAAATGTAAGGCATCATTTCATAAGAGATCATGTTGAAAGAAAGGATGTGAAATTGATAAAGATTCATACTGATTTGAATCTTGCTGATATTTTCACAAAACCTTTGTGTGAATCAAGATTTTCAATCTTGAGAGGTAATTTGGGAATGTTAGAATTGTGAAAAGACTCAGTGAAATTCACTAAATTGCAAAGATAAACTTAGAAAATTGGAAACTCATTGAAAAGGAAATATTCAGCTGCAAAGTCATTCAACTGCAGAGTTATTAACTCTACAACTGTAGACTTGGCTCAGAACTGCAGATTCCTCACAAATGTAGACTTCCATATTCTAAACATGTCAACTGCAAACTCAGAGAATTTACAGTACTTTGTAAAATTCTAAAAATTAAATGGAGCACTACAAATTCAGAAACGTCAATACCTTAGTGACAGACATTTTGGATTTATTCACCATTTTAATTAATAAAATGTTTGAATTTGCGTAACATTTTAAATAGATTTAATTTCTTATGTGAGTTATATTTTGGACAGACTTAATTATAAGTTTTGGTTCGAAATTTAAAAACTCATAAATTTTACGTCAAAAAGACATATTTACCCTCACTGTCTTGAACCTTTGTAAGGAAAGGTATTTAAAGGGACATTTCATCCTTTTTATATCCTACTTTACACATTCGAACCACCTGAAACACTCCCTATCCTTTATCCCCTGATACTAAAAACTATGGCAATGAAGGTTATCTTCGGTACCCTGTTCGACTTTGCTGAAATAAAAAAAAACACCCTACAGATCCAATGTAGAGTGTAGTTAGACACATTACGAATCAAGGGATTCATTACTGTCTAACTCATATCCCCAAAGCATATGATGATAAGATAGTTCATGAATTCTACAAGAATGCTGATGCAAATGTGGAGAGGAAGACACTTTCTGTGAATATGCAAGGAAGAAGTGTGAATATCACAGCTAGAGATATTTGCAGAGCATTACACTTGAGATATGGAGGAGATTCACATTACAATCTCAACTTCTCCGATGAAGACAAAATATACTGGAGGAAGGTCACTGCAAAGAAGCCGTTTCCAGATAATTGGAAGAGGACATTTAAGAAGAACGACCTTGCAGTTGAGTACGTTTATCTTTATGAAGCTATAGATAAATTTCTTTTATGTAGAACTGGAGCTCATGATACTTGTACTATCCTTATGTGGGATTTGATGATAGCAATAGATAAGGAAGTACAGATTGATATTGGAGAATTATTGCTTAAAAACATTGGAAATGATGTTGTAAAAGCTGGCAAAAACAAAGGTTTTAGATTGTTTTTGAATTACATATTAGAAGAATTAGGTTTTTCTTTGTTCAATGGTCATAGTGGTCAACCTATTCTTGTTCATCGTATCATTGGGAAAGCTAACTTCAAGAGAGGAGCTGTGGATGCTCCTATGGCTCGAAAGTCAAAGAAGAGGAAGAAGAACAAGACTAATGGAAAGAAACTTAAAGTTGTAAGTCCCTTGAAACAATATGAAAGAAAGAAGAAAGATGTCAGAAGGAAACAACTTCTAGTTGATGAAGTTAGTGAATCTGAAGATGAAGTTGATAGAGAAAGAAGAGTAAAGAAATATCATTCAAGGAAAGCTACAGAAGAAGAAGTTGACAAGTCTACAGCTGTAGACTTGACAAATGTACAGGCTGATGAAGAAGTTCAAGTCACTGAAATTCCTGAAGTACAAACTGAACAACTCCCTGTTGTTCCAGTTGAAAGAGTTGATGGATTTGAAGAGGAAAGACAGAGATTTGAGGATTGGAAGAGTGTAAGGGAAGAACTTGAAAAGTTAGCAGTTGAAGAGAAAGTTTTTTTCCAGTGGGTTGTTGACTAGACAAACTGTACAGATGTGGATCCACTTTTGAGGCCCCAATTCTTTGATGAGTTTCTTGCTGAGAAACTGAGGAAAAACAAAGGAAAAGGAAAACAAGTAGTTGCAGAAGTTCCAGAGAGACAAAAGATTACAAAATCTGCAGCTGAGGCATTAAGAGTTGCAATGGGATCTGAGAAAGATCCAGAGGCAGAATTTCCTGAAGCTAACTATGAGGTAGTCAGTTCAGAGAGTGAAGAGGATATTCCACAAAGAATAGGAGAAGGAAGTCATCAAGTAGTTGAAGGAGAAGACTTAACTACTTTAGCTGAAGGTGCAATTTTGTTGGAATCTGCAGGTGCTAGTGCTGCAGATCTAATTGTGAATACTGAAGAAATGGTTTCTTGATCAACCTGATTCTGAGAAAGAGAAAGAGAAAGAGGCAGAAAAGGTTGCATCACCTTGCAAAGAGCCTAAGGATAAGCCTACTGATGATGATGAAGGTAATGATGATGATGCAACAATGAGTGGTGCTCAAGCTCAAATTGTCAATGTTCAAGTTCCACCCACTCAAGAAGCTCAAGCTGATGAGCAAATCATAGAAGAAACATCCAGAGAAATTGATTAGAGTGCAAAGGATTTATTTAATCCTATTGCAAATATATTCAATCAACCCCCACCTGCAATTTTCACACTAGAGGAGATATATCAACAAGGAACACCTTCCCTGCAGAGTTTATCAGCCCTTGGAAGAGAGAATATAGATGATTACATGGATGATTTCTCCACTGAAAAGAAAGATCTTGTCTTAACTCCTAGCAAGAGGAAGGCCACTACTGAAGACTCTACAGCTGTAGAGTTAGTGCCCTCCAAAGCTCAGAAAGTTATGAAAGGAAAGAAGTTAGTCATTAGGGAAGTAGAATCTGAAGAAAAAGATAGTGATACCATCCCCAAGATGACACCAAAAGAATTTGTTTCAAAGCTCCAAGATCTGGAAGATTCATTTAAAGGAATTGAAGCTAAAATTTTGAAACAAGTGAAAAGGGTTCCTGATACTATCATATCTCAGAAAGTGAGGAAAGGCATGGAAGATTTGGTCAAGAAGGTTGACGAAAGAGGAATAGAAGAAAAGAAAGTACTTGAAAAGAATTTTAAAATTGTTGTGGATGGATTACTAAAGCAGAATGGAGTGATCAGACAAGACATAATTCAGAAAACAAGAGAGGTTACAACTCTACAGTCAAATATTAATCTCATGAAGGATGATTCATTTAATCTGAAGTTAGAAGTTTAAGGAATGAAGACTGAGTTGACAAAGATGGTTTCTAGTAAGGAAAGTCTGAAGTCAAAATTGATGAGCAAACTTTCTACCTGTGATGCCCCGTTTTTTTTTAAATCGACGTTCTAGAAATCCGAATCGTCACTTGGTGACCCAAAAACCTAGCTAAATTTTTTTTGAAACAATAATAATAGGAACATTAAAAGATAGCGGAAGCGTACGATAAAAGAAGCAGTAGCCATTTTCTAAAACACCCCACAAGATCACGTTAAAAGTTTGGCACAAAATAGACAAGCAAAATAAACATCACATAATTTCATCATCGAGGGATATAATAGTGTTCATTTCCTTGACGCATCGATAAGTCTTAACTTAGGTCCAGCATATTAATGGTATCCATCATAATAGTTAATTCCATAATGAAGTGCATATCACGATTAAAACAAACACAAGACACGGGAATTGTATCACTCTCCAACAGGCGCGAGCTCCCCTTCATCAGTACCTGAAAAGATTTAAAATATGGGGGAGTGAGATTTGAATTCTCAGTGTGGGTGACCCGTACGCTATTGTACAGGTTGGCAGTACGCAAATAAACAAAATATTTTCATAGCCACAGAGGCTCGCCGTTCCAAAATACATCATTTTTAAGAAAGCTTCTTTCTCTTTTCTTTTCCATATACATACATATATATATATATATATATATATATATATATATAGTCACAAAGGCTCGTCATTCATACATAGCACACGAAGGCTCTCTTCCACCATGGCGTCTAGCCATATAGGCCAGACCATTACACATCATTTGAGATGTTTTAGCACACGAAGGCTCTATTCCACCGCGGCGCCTAGCCACACAGGCCAGATCACTACATGTCATTTTAGACACTTTAGCACACAAAGGCTCTCTTCCACCATGGCGCCTAGCCACATAGGCCAGACCATTACACATCATTTGAGATGCTTCGCCCGTGGGCGTACACATAATAATTGGGTAATAACCAGGGTAATAACCAGGGTAATAACCGTAAGAACTCATGTAAACCGAGTAAATCCAGTAAACCAAGTAAACCGAGTAAACCAACCCGAAGGTCAAAATATTTTTCTTTGCACACACCAACAGCCCATATAATATTATGGCAGTACGGTAAATGTCACCCACCTTAAAAGCTTTTCCTTTTGTAAGTCAGTCCCCCTTTCTTTTCACCCAAAGTTCTAGTCATCGTAGAAGCACTCACACCTAGCATCATTTGTTACACTTCATTTAGCACTTGTACTTATTTAATAAGTCTTTTAGTTAAGGACTCTTGTTAAGTCTCCATTTAGTACACTTGCATATTTTAGAGGTTTGTTATAAGAGTTTTAGACAAACAAGAACATATGACCCTCAACTTAGAGACAACACTAATCACCATGCATCTACCTACTACATGCATTCACATACTCATACATGCACATAATATACACATTCAAATAACATCATTCAAGGCTTTTAGACTTTAGTTTTTCTAAAGAAAAACATTTACTTAACTTCTAACGTGAAAATAATACATATACATCAACATTTAATTTGTGCAGTTTGTATGTTGGGGCTGCACTTACACCTACTTTGAGCATTTTCTACAGATATCAAAACACATCCAAAAATCATGAAATTTTTATATAAGATACCTCTTGAAGTGTAGAACACATAAAAAATTGTCCCAAGAGGTTTGACTGACGGAAAAGGTCAGTTTGAGTCATTCTAGAAAAGTGGTCAGTAGGCTTTTTAGCCTTTCCAGTGAGTTTTCAGCAGTGTACTACCCACAAAAATAATTTTGTAAACATATTTTGGCTAGTCTAAAAATTCTGGAAAAATTCATAGAGTTTTCTAACCTCATCTAATATTTAATAAAAAAATTTACAAAAGGTTTTCAAGAGCCGATTGTTACCAGAAATTCAAGAAACGTCACATGCAAGGCAGTTTGACACACATTTTTTAAAAATTCATAACTAATTGTAGAAAATTACAAATGACATGAAACCAAAGCCAAAAGAAAGCTAACTCAACCTAGTTTCAGAATATGTAAACAAATATTTCAATAAATCAAGTATACTACATTGACTTTTGCTCAAAACACTCAAGATGTGATAAAAATCTTAACTCTAGAGACCCACATGCATTTCAAGCCTTTAATCCTATCATCAACATACCAAAACACCTTATAACCACATGATAATCATCTAAAAAGTATATACTCTTCAAGACACTTCATCAAAAATTCATTAAAAGCATTTAGACTTGACATGCAATAAGACACATATATGGTTATGGGTTATAGTCTTGAACCTTTTTGGAGATATCTTTTTAGAACCAAGGCCTTGAAGCTTTAGAAATAAGTGTTGGGTGGAGCTCCTTGAAGAAGATAAGCTTGCCTTTGAGCTACAACAAGAAATAGAGCAAGTTAGAAGGGGGGTGATGAAGAAAATGGAGAAACCCACACGTAGTTGAAGAGAGAGAAAGAAGGTTTGAGCTTCTTCTTGCTTAGAAGTGGCCTTCAACCTTCAAGATGACTTCATGGAGGACTTAATACTTGAAAATGGAGACCTCCTATGGTTGGAAATGGTGGCCGAAAGTGAGGGAGAGAGGTTCTTTTTGTTGTATACTATCTTGCTAAGGAGGATGAAATGGAAATGAAATGAAAATGAGCCTAAAGTCCATGAGGTTGTATTTATAGGTACAACATCATGAGTATCCAACTAGGGGCATAAGGGGGAGAGCATGTGAAGTGTAGAAAAGTAGAGAGCTCCATTGGTTGGTCTTAGACCTAGGAGAGTAGGTTGGGCAAAAAGCATAATTTTTCTCCCCAATAAGCCCTTATGGCTGAAAATTTGAAGTGGTTGGCTGCATTTTTGCAGCCAATTTTTATGGTACGCGATATGTCTTTCGTTGGCAAAAACCGATATATTTTTGGTAGTAATTTCGGTTCAAAAATTTTGATTTTTGGTTTATAATTATAAGCGATTTTTAAGCATTAAGGAACTTAATTTAAAATAAATTTTTATGAACATTTTGTGTCATGGACTGTATTTAATTTAATTTACATTTTATGCTAGGAGTGCTTCCGGTTTCGATTTTGAATAATTTTTTTCGAATAGAACCCAATTTTTCGAAACTTATCAACAATAAGAAAATAATTGGATAACCCATAAGAATAACATACCTAAACATAATAATAATTATATAAGTAATAATAAATAAAGGAAAAAAATCCTAATTTGGTTCGGGGTATTACATCCTACCCTCCTTAAAAGAAATTTCGGCATCGAAATTTGACTTACCCAAGTGTTCGAAGGCTTGCGGATACTTTGCACGAATCTCGTCTTCTCGCTCCACGTAGCCTCTTCCTTGTCGTGCCGGCTCCAACGAATTAGTACCAGCGGGACCTCCCGATTCCTCAGGGCATGTATCTTCCTTCCTAGTATGGATACGGGCACTTCTTGGTACATCAAATCACGGCTTAGCTCCAAACTTTCATAGTTGATGACGTGGTTTGGGTCCCCGACATACTTGTGAATAGACGAGACGTGGAACACGTTGTGCACTTGTGATAGCTCAGCCGGTAGGGCTAAGCGATAGGCTACATCTCCAACTCTTTCCAAAACCTCGAAAGGTCCGATGAAACGAGGCTTCAACTTTCCCCTCTTTCCAAAACGGATTAGCCCTTTCATCGGAGCTACTCGCAGAAAGACTTTCTCTCCGACCTCAAAATGTATGTCTTTCCTATGAATATCGGCATATGTCTTTTGCCAATCCTGGGCCACTTTAATCTTTTCCTTGATCTTGGAAACAATCCCTGTAGACCTCTCCACTAACTCTGGTCCCAAAATCTTACGAACACCGACTTCATCCCAACAGATTGGGGATCTACACTTCTTCCCATAGAGCGCTTCATAAGGTGCCATCTGAATCGTGGCCTGATAACTATTATTGTAAGCAAACTTTACCAGTAGGAGATGTATATCCCAGCTTCCTTCAAGATCTAGGGCACATGCCCGCAGCATGTCCTCTAAAATCTGAATGGTCCTCTCAGACTGTCCGTCGGTCTGTGGATGGTAGGCCGTACTGAAATTTAAATTTGTCCCTAAAGCTCATTGCAAACTCCTCCAAAAGTTCGATGTGAAACGAGGGTCTCGGTCTGAAATATCACTTTCCTTAACCTTCAGCTGGTGATACCAGGACCTTAGGTCGATTTTTGAGAATACACAAGCACCTTTCAACTGATCAAACAGGTCTTCTATTCGTGGAAGTGGATATTTATTCTTTATTGTCAGTTGATTCAGCCCCCTGTAGTCAATACACATTCGGAGGGATCCATCTTTCTTCTTGACAAATAGTACGGGTGCTCCCCAAGGTGAGGCACTGGGTCTAATGAACTTCTTATCCAGTAGATCTTGTAGCTGTTCCTTTAGCTCTTGCAATTCCTTGGGTGCCATACGGTATGGTGCTTTGGACACTGGTGCTGCTCCAGGTACTAAATCGATGGAAAACTCCACTTGCCGATCTGGAGGTAATCCTGATAGTTCTTCTGGAAACACATCGGGGTACTCTCTTACCACTGGCACCGAGGCTGGTGTCGTTTTATCCTTTACAACTTTAGAAATACTAACTAGGTATCCCTGACACCCTTCTTTTCGTAGGAGTTTCGTAGCCTTGATGGCTGAGATGACTCGCACTTCTGATTTCGACTTGATCCCATAGAAAGTGAAACGACGACCCTCTGGAGTTTCAAAGTCAATTTCCCGACTTGAGCATCTAATGGTAGCCCTGTTCCTGGTAAGCCAATCTAGTCCCAAGATTAGATCGAATTCTTTCATCGCTAGGACATACAGGTCGGCTACCGCGGGGTGGCCTCCAAGTTCAAACTTGAATCCCTTCACTAATGTATCTATCTTTGATGATTCTCCCGAAGGAAAATTTACACATAGGCCTTCGCCTCTAAGGCACTTAACATTCTTTCGTCTCCTAAACTTTTCAGAAATGAAAGAATGCGATACCCCCGTATCAAATAATACATAAGCAGGAGTACCAAGTATGGATATTGTACCTGCTAGGTTTCCGTCCTGTGCTCCATAGTCCTGTTCCTCCTCACCATCATAGATGGCATTCACATGGGCTCTTCTTCCTTGCTCTTGAGCGGGGCCATTCCTTCCAGGAGGGTGATTAGCTCAGGGCTGCTTTCCAGCTTGAAGGTTCCGAGCGGGAGGGGGATGGAACTGGGCATTTCCTGCCTGAGCCGGTAGATTCCCCAGTGGAATCTGGTTGGGCCTAGGTGCTGTTGGGCACTCATTCGCCCTGTGACCGGGCTGGTGACAGTGAAAACAGTTGGGTGTCCCGACCAAACACCGTCCATGATGATTTCTTCTACAGGCATTGTAGTACGTAACCAAGGCCCTTCCATTTGCAGGGGCGGGTATTGCATTTCCCCTGGGAGGCAGGTCCTGTTGGCGCTTAAAGCTGTGCTGCCAGTTTTTGTTCGGAGCCAGGGCAGATGGGGTGGCCTTAAACTCTAGCCTTAGGCCAATAGAGACACTCAAAGCTCGGTCAAACACTTCACTGTAGCTCTGAAGTCTCAGTCCAGCTACAACTCCTGCCACTTCGGGACGTAATCCTCTTTCAAAGCGTCTTGCTTTCCTTTCATCATCCCCAACTAGATATGTGGCATAGAGGGATAGCCTGTTGAAACACCTTTCGTACTCAGTCACCGAGAGAGTGCCCTGCTTGAGTTTAATGAACTCCGTCTCCTTCTGATCTCGTAAGACTTGTGGAAAGTACCTCTTCAAAGTAGCTGCTTTGAATTCCTCCTAAGTTATAGTCTCTCGGGCTACTTCAGTCAAGGTCCGCTCATGTGACTCCCACCACTGAGCTGCATCCTCCGTCAACTGAAACTTAGCACATGAAACCTTTGTGCCTCAGTCAGGGTCATATGGTTGAAGATCCTTTCTATCTCAGCAATCCATTCTTCCGTACGGGTAGGACCCTCTTTCCAAGTTAACTTGGGCGGTTGAAGACAACGAAACTGCTCGACGTACTCATTCGATCGAGGTGCATAGTGGCATGCATTCGGCTGGGGCGGTGGTGGTGGAACTTGCTGATGGAGGTAGTTCTGAAGGGAGGTGAAGAACTCCCGAGCCATGTCTGCTCCAGATCCAGCATTAGGTGGGTCCTGTCCCACTGATTCCAGTGACGGTTCTCTCTGATTCCCACGAGTCCTCACACGCCTAGACATGTCGCAAAACTGGAAGAAAGGAGGAAAATACTACTATCATAGGTATAAAAACAAAATCAGAATCCAATCAATTGTGATAAATCATTGTGCAGCACTATACATACAATAGGACAACAATGGTAAGCTCACGTTGCCTGCAGTCAACGGCCAACGATTGGCTCAACTATAGTAGTTAGGAACCACACATATGCAATCAACATTTAAGCGGATAAACCTAACTGATAGAATACATAATACGCAAGAGTTGCTATATATATATATATTCAAAATAAGTTCGGGAAAGAATAAATTCTCCCTTACAAAGTAGTACGCTTAAATAAGAGTTGAAAGTACGCGAAAATCCTAAGGCCCACTACTACTACTTATCGCAAATAGTCCTCCATGGTCTCCTCCAGTCGCTGACGCAATCCAAGATAGGCCCTCATCTAAGTTCGAAAGAAAGAAAAATACGTACACATATATTAAGTATAGTACATAGTAAGGGTTAGGGTCTAACGTACTAGGGGGGTTATAAGTTCTACGATAAGTAAAATTTTAAACATTTACAAAAATGAACTTCAAAATCATACCTCGGGGTGCCCGGCCGTAGAGAAGGATACATTCCCATCGACCACTTAATTAATTTCACATGTACACACATTTTACTTACTAGGAATAATTTAAATAGAATTTTTGAAGAAATAAATATTTTGGCCAAAGTTTTAACCTAGGCTCCGATACCACCTGTGACGCCCCGTTTTTTTTTTTCAAATCGATATTCTAAAACCCGAGTCGTCACTTGGTGACCCAAAAACCCAGCTAATTTTTTTTTTGAAACAATAATAATAGCAACATTAAAAGATAGCGGAAGCGTACGATAAAAGAAGCAGTAGCCATTTTCCAAAACACCCCACAAGATCACGTTAAAAGTTTGGCACAAAATAGACAAGCAAAATAAACATCACATAATTTCATCATCGAGGGATATAATAGTGTTCATTTCCTCGACGCACCGATAAGTCTTAACTTAGGTCCAGCATATTAATGGTATCCATCATAATAGTTAAATCCATAATGAAGTGCATATCACGATTAAAACAAACACAAGACACGGGAATTGTATCACTCTCCAACAGGCGCGAGCTCCCCTTCATCAGTACCTGAAAAGATTTAAAATATGGGGGAGTGAGATTTGAATTCTCAGTGTGGGTGACCCGTACACTATTGTACAGGTTGGCAGTACGCAAATAAACAAAATATTTTCATAGCCACAGAGGCTCGCCGTTCCAAAATACATCATTTTTAAGAAAGCTTCTTTCTCTTTTCTTTTCCATATACATATATATATATATAGCCACAAAGGCTTGTCATTCAATATACAGGTTGGCAGTACGCAAATAAATAAAATATTTTCATAGCCACAGAGGCTCGCCGTTCCAAAATACATCATTTTAAAGAAAGCTTCTTTCTCTTTTCTTTTCAATATACATATATATATATATATAGCCACAAAGGCTCGTCATTCATACATAGCACACGAAGGCTCTCTTCCACCATGGCGCCTAGCCACACTGGCCAGACCATTACACATCATTTGAGATGTTTTAGCACACGAAGGCTCTATTCCACCGCGGCGCCTAGCCACACAGGCCAGACCACTACATGTCATTTTAGACACTTTAGCACACAAAGGCTCTCTTCCACCATGGCGCCTAGCCACATAGGCCAGACCATTACACATCATTTGAGATGCTTCGCCCGTGGGCATTCACATAATAATTTGGTAATAACCGGGGTAATAACCAGGGTAATAACCGTAAGAACTCATGTAAAACGAGTAAATCCAGTAAACCAAGTAAACCGAGTCAACCGACCCGAAGGTCAAAACATTTTTCTTTGCACACACCAACAACCCATATAATATTATGGCAGTACGGTAAATGTCACCCACCCAAAGTTCTCGTCACCGTAGAAGCACTCACACCTAGCATCATTTGTTACACTTCATTTAGCACTTGTACTTATTTAATAAGTCTTTTAGGTAAGGGCTCTTGTTAAGTCTCCTTTTAGTACACTTGCATATTTTAGAGGTTTGTTATAAGAGTTTTAGACAAACAAGAACATATGACCTCAACTTAGAGACAACACTAATCACCATGCATCTACCTACTACATGCATTCACATACCCATACATGCACATAATATACACATTCAAATAACATCATTCAAGGCTTTTAGACTTTAGTTTTTCTAAAGAAAAACATTTACTTAACTTCTAACGTGAAAATAATACATACACATCAACATTTAATTTGTGCAGTTTGTATGTTGGGGCTGCACTTACACCTACTTTGAGCATTTTCTAAAAATATCAAAACACATCCAAAAATCATGAAATTTTTACAGAAGATACCTCTTGAAGTGTAGAACACATAAACAATTTGTCCCAAGAGGTTTGACTGACGGAAAAGGTAAGTTTGAGTCATTCTAGAAAAGTGGTCAGTACGCTTTTTAGCCTTTCCAGTGAGTTTTCAGCAGTGTACTACCCACAAAAATAATTTTGTAAACATATTTTGGCTAGTCTAAAAATTCTGGAAAAATTCATAGAGTTTCCTAACCTCATCTAATATTTAATAAAAAAATTTACAAAAGGTTTTCATGAGCTGATTGTTACCATAAATTCAAGAAACGTCACATGCAAGGCAGTTTGACACACATTTTTCAAAAATTCATAACTAATTGTAGAAAATTCCAAATGACATGAAACCAAAGCCAAAAGAAAGCTAACTCAACCTAGTTTCAGAATATGTAAACAAATATTTCAATAAAACAAGTATACTACATCGACTTTTGCTCAAAACACCCAAGATGTGATAAAAATCCTAACTCTAGAGACCCACATGCTTTTCAAGCCTTTAATCCTATCATCAACATACCAAAACACCTTATAACCACATGATAATCATCTAAAAAGTATATACTCTTCAGGACACTTCATCAAACATTCATTAAAAGCATTTAGACTTGACATGCAATAAGACCTCCAAGCTCCTAAGTGAGTAAAACTAACATGCAATCACATATATGGTTATGGGTTATAGTCTTGAACCTTTTTGGAGATATCTTTTTAGAACCAAGGCCTTGAAGCTTTAGAAATAAATGTTGGGTCACTACAAAATAATATTGAAATAAAGAGGGGAGTTAGTGAGGGTTATTGGGTCCCTCTTTAATAAATAAATTAAAGAGGGTTTTAAAGAGGGGGGGTTAAATTTTAAATTAAAGAGGGGCGAGACGAGGGTCTAAAAATCCCTCTTAATTTAACAAGGGTAAAATTGATTAACGAGCGCAAAACCCTTGCAAACTTTGCGAGGGTTCGATCCCTCACGGATTTAACGAGCACAAGCCCTCGCCGCATCTGAACCTGACCGAGACGAGGGTTAAACCCTCGCAGGTTTGCGAGAAAAAATCCCTCGCCAAATTTAAAAATGACCGAGGCGAGGGTCGAACCCTCGCTAAATGGCGAGCACCTTTCCCCTCGTTAATTAGCGAGCCAGCCCTCGCAAAACCGGGGTATATAAACCCATCGGTTTTTTCCCAGAAACACAAACCCTTACCTATTTTCACCCCCAAACCACCCTGCCGCCGCCGCCTGGTGCCGGAAGCTCCCTTCCAACGGTCGGGCTTTGTCCCCTACAACGTTAATTACATTTCTACGGTAATTTTTTTCATTTTAATCGGTACATTTTACAAATTTCTTTCAATTATATATATATATATATATATATATATATATATTATTTGTATGTATATGTATGTTATATGTATATGTATATATATGTGTATATATTAATTAGGTTGTTATAATGTTAATTATTTGTTGAATTATTATTAATTATTAATTAGTATTTAATTAGTTAATGTTTAATTAATTTGTTAATTAATTATTTAATTAGTAGTTAATTAAAATGCTAATTATATGTTGAAATATTAATAGTACTTATTTTATTATTGGTTTTTTTACCTATATAATTACTTGTTTAATTAATAAGTTAATTATTTAATTAGTTGTTTAAGTATTTAATTAGTGTTTGTTAATATATATTTGCTATGATATTTATTAATTAAAATGTATATTGTATTTAATTAATATATAATGTATTATTTATATATGATTACATATATATATATTAATGTGTAGCACTATTTATTTTTTTATTTATATTTTATTTTATTCTTTAATTGTAGGTACTATATCGGGGGTTGAGAAATTAAAGGCTATAACACTAAGTTGGAGGGATTACCTTACAACCAATGTATGTATTCTTTTTTAATTTACCTTTAATTATTTACATGCTCGATATTTATAAATATACATGTTAGATGATCGATGTTCGATCTACAAATAATGTTAAATTTGATTATGCATTTATCACATTTTATTAAATGATCGACGTTCGATCTTGGAATGTTTTATTTAGATATGATTGTATATGTACGGAGTTGGGGTTGATGAATTGTTGGTTATTGTTTGCTGTTAGATTGTGCGTTCCGATTTGATTATTATTAATTAAATCGGACATGGATGCACTAGGATCTTGATTGATTATTTGGGATATGATAAATTTAAATGAAACTCTGTCGATTTTTTTTTTAAATATTAATATTTACTTAGAATTTGTATAGTAACGAATATGATAATGCATGTAAGTAAACTTTGATTGTTATTAATATGAAACAGATTGATATGAGTTATTCAAGTCGACGTTGGATGTATGGTCCGAGAACAATTAATGGCATGATATGTCCTGAATTTCTTAGTGGTCTTGAATCATTTATAGAATTTGCGACTAGTAACTTGGAATGGATGAGTGAGGGAAACATTAGGTGTCCATGCTCAAAATTTAGGAGTCGGAACCAGTGGTTTATAAAACCTGATGACGTGAAAGTACATTTGTATAGGAATGAGTTTATGACCAATTATAATAATTGGTTTTTGCATTGTGAGCAAAGTTGGGGTCCTTTGCCATACCATGCGTCGACATCTACTTCACATGGGGTTGATGTCGATACTGAAGAACCTAGCTCGTATCAGAATATGATGACTGACTTAACTTTTGGACCCAATTTTAATTTGGGAAATGAGGAAGATGAGGAACCCCCTAATGAGCATACTGCTCGATTTTATGACATGCTTCGTGCAGCGAATCAAGACTTCTTTCCTGGCTGTGAATCTCATTCTCAGTTGTCATTTCATGCCCGTCTATTGAATATTAAAACTGAAAATAGACTCTCTGAAAGGGGTTACAATCAAATTGTTGACTTGATTCGTGAGATCTGTCCTCCGAATAATATGGTTCCTAGAAAATTTTCTGATAGCAAACAACTGATGAGTGGGATGGGTCTTCCCATGGAGAGAATTGATTGTTGTTCTCAGAACTGTATGATATATTGGGGTGTTGATAGTGAACGTGATTGTTGTAAGGTTTGTGGTCTACCACGATATAAACCTAGCAGACGTGGTGTGGATGGTCATTTGAAAAAGAGAACTCCTTTCAAAGAGATGTTCTACTTTCCCATTATTCCTCGACTGCAAAGATTGTATCAGTCCAAGGCTACTGCTAAGGATATGTCATGGCATGCAAGTTGCTCCAATGACGAATCTGGTGTTATGCATCATCCTGCAGACTCGATGACTTGGAAACACCTAGATCGTTCCTATCCTAACTTTGCTTTAGAGATATAGAATGTAAGGTTAGGCTTGAGCACTGATGATTTTCAAGTGTTTGGACAATCAGGGAAACAATACTCATCGTGGCCAGTGATATTGACACCTTACAATCTTCCCCCATGGTTGTGCATGAAAGAACAATTCATGTTTCTCACAGTTCTAGTTCCCGGTCCAAAAAATCCAAAGGATAAATTGGATATCTTTTTACAGCCATTGATTCATGATTTGTTATATTTGTGGGAAAATGGTGTGGAAACGTATGATGCTGTCAAGAAGCAGAATTTTATGATGCGGACTGTTCTTCTTTGGACAATTAGTGATTTCCCTGCATACGCAATGTTGTCTGGATGCAGCACAGCTGGAAGGATTGCTTGTCCTTATTGTGGTGAATATACTGATGCTTTCACACTTAGCCACAGTAAAAAACAGTCTTGGTTTGATAATCACCGCAAGTTTTTACCTAGACATCATTCATACAGAAAGAATAAGAATGCATTCTTGAAGGGAAGAGTAGTCACAGATGACCCACCTCCCATTCGAACAGGTGAGTCTATCTTGCAAGAAATAGATTGGATTGGATGTCGAAAAGTAACAGAAGAGGGTGCTGATGCTCACAATAAAGGATTGGATGGTGGTTGGAAGAAGAAAAGTATTCTTTGGGATTTGTCTTATTGGGGTACCTTGTTGATCAGACATAATTTGGATGTGATGCACATTGAGAAAAATGTATTCGACAATCTTTTCTACACAGTGATGAATGTTGAAGGGAAAACTAAGGACACAGCTAAATCTCGTGATGAGCTCAATGAATATTATCATCGTCCTAATCTCAAGAAATGCCCTCATACAGGAAAGTATCCCAAAGCGTCTTACGCACTTGATAAGAAACAAAGAGATATGGTATGTAAGTGGGTAGATGAGCTGAAGTTTCCCGACAACTATGTCTCCAATCTGTCTCGATGTGTAGACTGGACAAAATTGAAGATGTTTGGGATGAAGAGTCATGATTGTCATATTTTTATGCAGAGGTTGCTCCCTATTGATTTTCGTGATATCTTACCGCCGAACGTGTGGAAGGCTATCACTGAAATAAGTTTGTTCTTCAAGGAGTTAACTTCCACGACCATTACAGTTGAGAACAAGACTCGATTGGAAGTAGATATTCCATTTATCTTGTGTAAGTTGGAACGTATATTTCCCCCCAGCTTCTTTAATTCGATGGAGCATCTACCCGTTCATCTTGCATACGAAGCAAGAGTTGCTGGTCTTGTACAATACAGGTGGATGTACCCATTTGAGAGGTAATACATTATTTAAACTCGCTCAATTCTGTTAATACGAACTATTATACTCACAATGATACATTTAATTAGGTATCTTCACAACTTGAAGCTTAGTGTGGGTAATAAAGCTCATGTCGAGGCTTCGATTGCAAATGCTTACTTAACAAAAGAGGCTTTGATGTTTTGTTCACACTACTTTGAGGATCATATTCTTACGAGGTGGCACAATGTGCCTCGAAATTATGATGGTCGTGGAGATGTACCCCAAAATACGGAGAACAATCTGTCAATATTTATTCCTCCTGGGCGACCACTTGGAAGAATGAACAGACGACCAATTTTAGATGAGGAGAAGAAAACGGCTCACACGTATGTGTTAATGAATTGCAAGGACCGTACATTGAGTGAGTATTCTACTCATCACCTTTTGTATTAGCTAGTCAATCTCAATCATGTTTATAGTGACCATTTGTATTTTCCACCTTATAGTTTATTCCTAGAGCAGCTTAAGAATGTTTAACCGAATCTCTCGACGGCTGAACAAGACAATAGACTTCAAGAAGATTTTGCCTCATGGTTTGAACAACTAGTAAGTATATATTTAGGATAATATTATTTTAATATTTATATATAGTTTATTCGTATTTTAATATAGTTTATTTGTATAGGTGAAAATAAATCATGTTCGTAATCGTCTTATTCGCAACCTATCTAACGGTCCTGTGACTTCTGTCATCACATACCCTGGGTATTATGTGAACGGTTTTAAATTTCACACACGAGCTTATGGTGCTTCTAAGGCAACTACAAACCCTGGAGTTTGTATCAAGGGACAAAACTACGATTCTGATGAGAACGATTTCTATGGGATACTTGATGAAGTAGTGCATTTGGAATACGCTGGGCTTCTGTCATCAAAAGTGGTTCTCTTTAAGTGTGAGTGGTTTGATCCGTCTGTGCCAAGTGGAACAAGAGTTCATCCTACTTATAATCTTGTAGATGTAAATAGGAGGGGAAGATATGGGCGTTACGATCCTTTTGTATTAGCAAGTCAAGCTTCTCAGGTTTATTATTGCAAATACCCAGGAGTACGTAGCAATGATTGGCTCGCAGTTTGCAAAATTAAATCGAGAACTTTTGTGGTAACTGATAAAGAAGATGGACAAGAGTGATTAGCGTTTAAGTATGCATGTATTTTCCCTATTTTGTGTATTATTTTGTGTACTATAATGTATTGTTTAGCGTATTTATATATAATTTCACACTTTCTAATTAGTTATAAGTATTTATGTTTTCTATTTAAATAAGAAGCATATGTATAATTCAACCTAACCATTATGTCTATTGTATATTGTTGAGGTCTTAAGTGGAGTTATATTTATCCAAATTTTATGATATTGAACACCTAAGACAATGTACTAAATACTTAAGACACTTTAGTGATCCAATTTTACATGTTTGGATTGTATTTGTACTCAAAAGTGAAGACTCCAATTCTGTCCAATGTTTGGACTCAAAACACATTTTCGTATTTGCACAATATCTGGAGCCTCACTAAACCAATTGAACCAATTCCAGTTGTATTTGATCACTAATTCGTTTCTCTACAACTTGTCTTCAGGGCTCAAGTGTCAAAAGTTCCGGCTTCAATGGTCAAAATGACAATCAATGCAGGGCTTCAGAATTCCGCCATCTCAGTACACATGTTGGGAAATAATTCACCATAATTCACAAAAAAGTCCAATTTACACAAGACCAAATCCATTGGTTAGCAAAGAAATTCATCAAGACACAGTAGAAATATTAAAGGCGTTGATTTTGTGCAAGCTGAGATATTTGCTTTTCAAGAGACCACCATAAATTCGCGGAGAAAAACAATCCAGTTTTACCAACTCCACTATTCTGGTCATAACTCACAATCTAGAGATCTGATTTTTGAGATCTTAGACTCCTTGGAAATCTAATCCAACGGCCTACAACTTTCATTCAGAAGTCAAGATGAAATTCGGACGAAAAGGGCAATTAAATTACTGATGTTTACAGGCCACGTGAATTGGTTGCTAAAGTCTCCATGATTCACTATTTGGAGGCCTATATAAAGAGCCCTTTAGCAACCCTTGAAGGCATCCCATTTTCCTTGTAATCCTTCTATCTTAGTCTAGTATCTCTCTTAGAAATATGAGTTCTTATTGTATTAGTATGAGTAGCTAAATATTTTACTCGAGTTAGGGATGAAGTTTTAGTAAAGTATTAGTAATGTTCTTGGTTATTCAATAAAGACTTTCAAAGTTTCAATCCTTTAGTCATTTGAAGAGTTTTTAAGAGAGGTTTTGATGTGTCATTACTTTGATTTGTTGTAGACTTATTGGCACAACAAATGCTTAGTTTTACACATCAACTATTGATTTTATAAACTTGTTCGAATTTCTAAAGGTACTTTTCAAAAGTATTATATGTGCTCAAAGTTATATCTTCCGATTGAAATCACTTGATTGTTAGATTTCGATTGAGTTATCAAAGATAACCAAGATCATAACTCTAGTATTTTTATCTAAAGTGGAATCCCGAAGCTCTAGTATTTTGTTACTTAATTTAAACCTCTCAACTAGATAATATCTTTTTCTTCCAAATCTCCCTGTGGTTCGACACTCGGTCTCCCGAGAAATATTATTACTTGAAATCAACCTACACTTGGGTACGTAACTCTCAAGGAGCTATCAAGTTTTTGGCGCCGTTGCCGGGGAGGTTTAGCGGAGAACAAATCCATCGGTTGTGAGGTTTATTCTCACAAGTTTGTGAGTTCTTCTCTCTGTCTCTCTACTGTATTATATTTATTTGTATGCATAATTGGACTCGTGATATTATAAGTGGTCCTTTAATAAGAGGTTATAACATTAATTTTAGAAATATTGCATCAAGTATGGCCGACAATGAAAGTGTTGATGGAGATAATGTTCAAAACCAAAATAATTTTGAAAGACGCAATATTGAAAATTTGCATGTGCGTTCTATGCGTGAATTTATTGAACCCCAACGAAATTCGGTTCCATCATGCATGGTGTACCCTCAAGATGCAGATAATTTTAGGTTTAAACATGGTATGATTCAATTGCTCCCTAATTATCATGGTTTTGACTCTGAAAATCCTTACTTGCATTTAAAAGAATTTGAAGAAATTTGTGCAACATTTAATGAACCAAGGTGTACTCAAAAAACTATTAAGCTAAAGTTATTTCCTTTTTCTCTTAAAGATAAAGCAAAAACTTGGCTTAATTCTCTTAAACCAAACTTAATTACATCTTGGCAACAAATTCAAACTGAATTTTTGAAAAAATTCTTCCCGATTAATAAGACAAACGCTTTAAAAAAAGAAATCAAGAATTTTGTCCAAAAGAGTGATGAGCAATATTTTAAATGTTGGGAACGTTTTAAGGAACTATTAAATGCTTGCCCTCACCATGGTTTTGAAACTTGGAGAACCGTAAGTTTCTTCTATGAAGGTTTAAACGCTGAAACAAAACAATTTGTGGAAATGATGTGTAATGGTGAATTTTTGGATAAAAATCCTGATGATGCACTTGAGTATTTAGACCATGCATCTAGTTGAAAAAACTCAATCTTGGTATAATGAAAAGACTTCTGAAGGTTCAATTAGATCTAAGCTTGAAAATTCTAAAGGAAAATATAATTTAAGTCAAGAAGACGATCTAAATGCTAGAATTGAAAGTTTAACTAAACAAGTTGAAAGTTTGCAACTAAAGAAACCTAAGGAAGTAAAATTTGTGCAAAATAATGACATATGTGAAATTTGTGCCATTAATGGACATGTAACTAATGAATGCCCACAAATTCCTATTTTCAAAGAGATGTGTCATGAACAAGTAAATGCATTATCTAATTTTCAAAATTCATATCCATCAGCTTTTTCTGAAACATACAACCCAAATTGGAAAAATCATCCAAACTTTAAGTGGAAAAATGAAAGTGTGTCACAACCTTTTCCCACCCAGAAAAACCCCAACTCCAATTTCACCCAACATAATAAACCACATATAAAAAGCCTTGAAGAAACTTTACAAGCCTTTATGCAAGGACAAACAACCATCAACAACCAAACGTCACAAGCCATCAATGATATTAAAAGTACATTATCTACTTTAACTAATTCCTTAAGAACAGTTGAGAAAGGAAAATTTCCTGCTCAACCTCAACAAAATCCTGCTGGGCAATGTCAAATTTCCTCTGATGCACCAGAAAATGTTAATTTTGTCACCTCTTTACGAAGTGGAAAACAAATTGACAAAACAATCAACCTTAAGAAACAGGAAGTTGAGTCAACCCAGACCCCGAATAATGAAGATAAAAATAAAGGAGAAGATGAAAATAAGAATTTAAACCCTATTAAGAAATCATCCACTGCTCCTTTTCCTCAAAGATTACACCCAATTAAGAAATTGGACCAAAACTCTGAAATATTTGAGGTTTTGAAACAAGTAAAAGTTAACATTCCACTACTAGATGCAATAAAGCAAGTTCCATCTTATGCCAAATTTTTGAAAGATTTGTGTACTGTAAAGAGAAAACTACATGTTGAAAATAAGGCATTTTTAACAGAGAGTGTAAGTTCAATTTTTCAACAAGAAACCCCTCCTAAATACAAAGATCCTGGTTGTCCAACAATATCTTGTATTATTGGTAATACAAAAGTAGAACATGCACTTCTTGATCTTGGTGCGAGTGTTAACCTTTTACCGTTTTCTGTGTATAAACAACTGGATTTGGGAGAATTAAGGAAAACTACTGTCACACTTCAATTGGCTGATCGTTCTATAAAAATTCCAAGAGGTATAGTAGAGGATGTGTTAGTGCAAATTGATAAATTCTATTTTCCGGTAGATTTTATTGTTTTAGACACATGCCCAGTCTCAAATCCATCATCTCAACATCCAATCATTTTAGGAAGACCATTTCTTGCAACTTCTAATGCTTTAATAAACTGTAGAAATGGTGTTTTAAATCTTTCTTTTGGAAATATGACTTTGGAGTTAAATGTTTTTAACATTTCTAAGCAACCACAAAGTAATGATGAGGCTAACGAAATTGATGTAATTGAGACATGTACTCTTGAACAATTGATAACCTCATTTTCTGATCCATTAGAAAATTTGATAAATGATTGTGTCAATGATAACAGTTCAGAGTTTGATTCCATTCCTATGATTTCACAAGTTTCAAAGCTTAATGAATGGAAACCCAAATTTGAACAATTATCAAAGTCCGAAAAGGCTCCAACCCCGTCAAGCGAGCAACCACCAGTTTTAGAGTTGAAGCCTTTACCATCAAATTTGAAATATGCTTTTTTGGGTGCTAATGATACTTATCCGGTAATAATATCCTCTAAGTTAAGTTATGATCAAGAGCATAAATTATTATAGGTATTAAAGATTCACAAGCATGCGATAGGGTGGTCTATATCAGATATAAAAGGAATTAACCCATTAATTTGCAGTCATAATATTTATTTAGAGGAAAATGCTAAACCCTCTAGGCAGATGCAACGAAGACTTAACCCTAATATGAAAGAAGTGGTGAGAAATGAAGTGATTAAGCTATTAGACAATGATATTATCTATCCTATCTCTGATAGTAAATGGGTAAGTCCTACTCAAGTTGTGCCTAAGAAATCTGGAGTAACTGTAGTAAAAAATGATAAAAATGAATTGATTCCAACTAGGACTGTTACTGGTTGGCGTGTATGCATTGACTACAGAAAATTAAATTTAATGACAAGAAAAGATCATTTTCCTTTACCTTTTATGGACCAAATTTTGGAAAGAATTGCTGGGCATGAATTTTATTGCTTCTTAGATGGATATTCAGGGTATAATCAAATTGCAATTGCACTAGAAGATCAGGAAAAAACAACATTTACATGTCCTTTTGGAACGTTTGCATATCGTAGAATGCCATTTGGATTATGTAATGCCCCAGCAACATTCCAAAGATGTATGGTAAGTATTTTCAGTGACATGGTTGAACGTTTTCTTGAAGTTTTCATGGACGATTTCTCTGTCTTTGGAAATTCTTTTGATGATTGCTTAATAAACTTGGCTAAAGTCTTAGCTAGATGTGAGAAGAAAAATCTTGTTCTTAACTGGGAAAAATGTCATTTCATGGTAACTGAAGGAATTGTGTTAGGCCACATTGTTTCATCAAAAGGATTAGAAGTTGACAGGTCCAAAATTGATCTAATAGCCAACCTACCAACACCAAAATCAGTTAAAAATATTAGATCATTTCTAGGACATGCAGGTTTTTATAGAAGGTTCATAAAAATTTTTAGCACAATTTCAAGACCATTATGCAACCTTTTATTAAAAGATATAGTATTTGAGTGGAATGACTCTTGTGAAAAGGCTTTTTTAACACTCAAAGAAATGCTCACTTCTACACCTATTATGCAACCTCCTGATTGGACTCTACCTTTTGAAATTATGTGTGATGCTAGTGATTATGCTGTTGGAGCCGTGTTAGGACAGAGAAAAGATAAGAAACCTTATGTGATATATTATGCAAGTAAAACTCTTAACAGTGCTCAAATGAATTATTCCACTACTGAAAAAGAATTACTTGCTGTAGTATTTGCACTAGAAAAATTTAGATCTTATCTTGTTGGCTCATCAATTGTTGTTTATACTGATCATTCGGCTTTAAAATATCTACTAGCAAAGAAAGATGCAAAGCCAAGATTAATTAGGTGGATACTTTTACTTCAAGAATTTGATATAATAATCAAAGATAAAAAGGGAGTGGAAAATGTAGTGGCCGATCACTTATCCAGACTTACATGTGATGAATCTTTCGAGGTAAGCCCCATAAATGACTCTTTTCCCGATGAGCAATTATTCACCGTGTCTAAAGGTCCATGGTTTGCGGATCTTGCTAACTTTCTTGCGACAGGTCAAATTCCAATTCATTGGAATGCTCAAGATAAAAAGAAATTTTTTAGGGAAGTAAGAAATTTCTTTTGGGATGACCCATATCTTTTTAAATATTGTCCTGATCAAATATTAAGAAGATGTGTACCAGATAATGAGATTCAAAGCATAATAAATTTTTCTCACTCTGAAGCTTGTTGGGGGCATTTTTCAACAAGAAAAACCGCTGCAAAAATTTTGCAGTGTGGATTTTATTGGCCAGCACTTTTCAAGGACAAATATGAATTTTGTAAATCTTGTGATCAATGTCAGAGATTAGGGGGCATAAGTCGTAGAAATATGATGTCATTAAATCCTATCCTAACTGTTGAAGTATTTGATTGTTGGGGAATTGATTTTATGGGTCCTTTTAATCCACCATCTTTTGGTTATCATTATATTTTGGTTGGAGTCGACTACGTTTCAAAATGGATTGAGGCAATCCCTTGCAAAAATAATGATCATAAAATTGTTTTAAAATTTTTAAAGGAAAATATTTTTTCAAGATTTGAAATACCTCGTGCAATTATTAGTGATGGCGGTTCACACTTTTGTAACAAACCTTTTGAGAATTTAATGAAAAAATATGGAATCCATCATAAAGTGTCTGCCCCATACCACCCAAACACTAGTGGGCAAGCTGAACTCGCTAATAGGGAAATAAAACATATCTTGGAGAAGACAGTCAACTCAAATCGAAAAGATTGGATAATCAGGTTAGTAGATGCACTATGGGCTTATCGGACAGCATTCAAAACAATACTTGGTATGTCTCCTTACCGACTTGTCTATGGTAAACCATGTCATTTACCTGTTGAAATAGAACATAAAGCTTTTTGGGCTATTAAAAGGTTTAATTTCAATCTAGAAAAAGCTAGTACTTTAAGAAAATTTCAACTAAATGAATTGGAGGAAATCAGAAATGATGCATATGCCAATTCTAGAATTTACAAAGAAAAAATGAAAGTGTTTCATGACAAGCACATTGTCAGGAAAATTTTTGAAATAGGGCAAAAAGTTCTTCTATATAATTCTAGATTACATCTGTTTCCTGGAAAATTGCGCTCAAAATGGTCAGGACCCTTTATTATAAGAACTGTATTCTCAAATGGAGCGGTTGAAATTGAAAATCCAAAAACAGGTGATGTGTTTAAAGTGAATGGACAACGTCTAAAAGCATATCTTGGAAATTTTAGTAAGGAGATTGAGTCAGTATCTCTTACTGACCCGACTAGTAATATTATGTGAATTTTATTTTTCCGGTATAAATGGCGGATTCGGTACTCCGTGACTTCCAAGTCGGTATTTCAGTTACCCACAAAAGTGAATTGTAAAAAAAAAAAAAAAAACTTCGAAAAAAAAAATATATATATATAAAATAAAATAAAATTATAACACTCAATTTTAACGGTAACAATGATGAGTGTATCACCACCACTTATTTTCCAAACGGTCATGAACGGCTAGTTTTTAAATTTTTTTCAAACAAAATTCCTCTAAAAATACCTAATTTTACTCCCATTTCTAAACACCCCTCTTCAAGTTAAAAAAAAAAAAAAAAAAAAAAAAAAAAAAAAAAAAAAAATCATCACTCTTGCCTACTTTGTCATGCTTGCTATTTGCTATTTTAATGAAGAAGAAGAATTCGGTGCATTACCTTGGATTGTTGCGGCAATTGCAATGCAATTTATTATGTTAGCTTGGGGAGTAGCATTTTTGTAATTGTAATGTAATTTCTTGTTGTTTAATAAATTTTTAATCTTTCATTTTTGAATAGGTCAACGAAATGGACACTACTGATGCGGCAATTGCCTCTTTAAATAAATGCTTTCCTTGCTTCATTAAAAAGGATTTGATTAAGATATATTATGCTCGATGTGAAAGATTACGATTAATGAAGATTAAAGGAATACCACTCGATCTTCAATGGTTGATTGAAGCAAAGGTTAGAATTGGAGGTGAGTTACCTAATTCAATTGTTCCACGCGTGGTTGGTTTGGGTAAAAGTTCATTTTCTAAAAAACGAAGGGCTAAAAGAATGGGAGTTTGCTATAAATGTGCTAGATGGACGTGTAACACACGACGTAAAAATATAGGAATGACTTCCGATAATCGATTAAATAAAATAGATTTCATTATAAATGGACTGAGTAAGGGGTCAGTGGATAACCAATGGACCTCTGAGACGCATTATATTAGAATAGAGCAAAGAGCTTTAGTCGATTTAAGGATTGAATTAATAAAGGAATATGCACATTGTCTCGGGAATCTGACGTTAAAAGACCCTGTTTGCCAATTTCTAAGAAAATTGGATGGGAAGCATATCCTCGACTCATAGAAGGCGTTTAAGCCGTTTCTGGACGTAAAACCAGAGGAAGATGTGAGCCACAATCACAACTACTGTCCCCAAGTGGGACCTCAATCTCTTAACTTTCTTTTGACTTTTGTTTCATTTAACAGTATTTCTCGAATCGTATCAGGTACGTTTTTCATTTATCTTTGTCTATATAATTCAGTGTTCAGCTTATCACAACTTGTATCATCCTTTCGAAAGTCCAAATATGGCAACTTCATCTTCTAAAAAAATAACCTCTATTTGTGTGTTAGGGGGAGCTGGAAATGATCTTAATAAAGAATTTGCTCGAGTAGCAAATAAGCTAGGTGGTATACTAGCTCGGAGAAATATCAAAATAGTACACGGAGGAGGCACACTTGGTCTGGTAGGTAATGTTGCCTTGACAGCATCTTGGGGAGGATCTGAAGTTCAGGGAGTCGTTCACACAGGTATACAAAGAGTTAATCCTACTACAATTGGTGAGGAAATACAGATTTCATCCTTAATTGACAGAATGCCAAAATTGATAGAAATCTCTGATGCATTCATAGCCCTTCCAGGTGGTATTCTTAC